>CAUYQG010009289.1:0-10250 GCA_963574415.1 Tarsius wallacei
TTCCTCTTTTCCCATTTGGATACCCCTAATATCCTTCTCTTGTCTAATTGCCTGAGCTAGGACTTCCAACACAATATTGAACAAGACGGGTGAAAGTGGGCAGCCTTTACAATGAAAATTACAAAACACTGCTTAAATAAATCCAAGAAGACACAAACAAATGGAAAAATGTTTCATGCTTATGGATAGGAAGAATCAACATTGATAAGATGGACATCTTAATAATGTTGATTATTTCTGTCCATGAGCATGAAATATTTTTTCATTTGTTTGTGTCTTCTTGGATTTCTTTGAGTAGTGTTTTGTACTTTTTATTGTAAAGGTCTTTCACTTCTCTGGTTAGGAAGATGCTGAGGTATTTCTCTTTTTTGTCACTATTGTGAATGGGATTTTATTTGGTTCTCTGTCTGTTTGTTGTTGGTGTATAAGAATTTGACTGTCTTTTGCACATTTATTTTGTACACTGAGACTTTGCCAAAGTCATTTATCAGTACAAGGAGGTTTTTGGCAGATTCTCTTGGATTTTTGAGGTATAGGATTATATCATCAGCAAAGAGGCAAAGATGGATAACTTAATTTCTTTTCCTATTTGGATGCCCCCGATTTCCTTCTCTTGTCTAATTGCTATTACTAGAACTTCTAACACAGTGTTGAACAGGAGGAGTGAGAGTGGGCAGCCTTGTCTTGTAATGGTTTTCAGGGGAAATGTTTTCAGTTTCTGTCCATTTAGCAATATGCTGTGAGTTTATCATAGATGGTGTTTATTATTTTGAGGTATGTTTCCTCTATGCCTAGGTGTTTGAGATCTTTTACCAAGAAGGGATGCTGGATTTTATCAAAGACTTTGTCTGAATCTAATGATATAATCATGTGGCTATTGCTTTTACATCTGTCGATGTATTTAATTACATTTATAGTCTTGTGGAGGTTGAATCAGTCGTGAATCCTGCGGATGAAGCTTACTTGGTCATTGTGGATGATTTTTGAGATGTGTTGTTGGAACTGACTTGCTAAAATCTTGTTGAGAATTTTTGCATTTATGTTCATTAGGTATGTTGGTCTGCAGTTCTCTTTGTTGTTGTTGTTGTTGTTGTTGTATCTTTACCCAGTTTGGGTATCAATGTGGTGTTAGATCATAAAATGGTGTTAGATCATAAAATGATTCCATCTTTCACAATTGCGTGGAGTACTTTTGATAGGATTGGTGTCAGTTCTTCCTTGTACGTTTTGTAGAATTCTGCTGGAAAGCTGTCTGGTCCAGGGCTTTTGTTTGTAGGCAGTTTTCTTATGATGGAGTCAATTTCCTGGGTTGTTATTGCTCTATTTAGTGTCTCAATGTCTTCTTGCTTGTGATGTCAGAAAGTCCTCCATTCCATTTAGATTTTCAAGTTTGTTTCCATATAGTTGAGCACAGTAGACCCTGGTAATGTTTTGTATTTCTTCAGGTTCAGTTGTCATTTGATATTGTGTTTTATGATTGGGTTTATTTGAGTTTTTTCTCTCTTTTTCTTAGTCAGTCTTCTTGGGGTCCATCAATTTTGTTTATTCTTTCAAAGAACCAGCTTTTTACTTTATTGATTTTTTAAAATATATTTTTGTCTTCTATGTCCTGCATTTGGCTTTTATTTTGGTGATCTGGATTCTTCTGCTAAAGTTAAGATTTTGATGGTTTTGTCATTCCAGCTATCTTAAGTGATTTGATAGGCTGTTAACTTGTGATATTTCCACTTTCTTGATGTGTGTTCATAGAGATATAAATTCTTCTCTTAGAAATGGTTTCATGGCATCCCAGAGGTTTTGGTAAGATGTTTCTTTGTTTTCTTTTGTTTCCAGGAATCTTTTAATTTCTGTTTTGATTTCTGTGTTCACTATCATGCTGCTTAGTGTTCATGTCTTTGTGGGTCTTGGGGGAATTTTGTTGGTGTTGATATCTATTTTTATTCCAATGTGGTTTGAGAAGGTGCATGGAAGTATTTGGATCTTATGAAATTTGTTTATGCTTGATTTACAGCTGAGGATGTGACTGATCTTGGAGTACATTCCATGTGGTGATGAGTAGTATGTATATTCTGTGGTTGTTGAGTGAAGTGTTCTGAAGGTATCTACTTTTTTGTGAGGAAGCAGAATTTATTCAGAGGACAGAAAAATTCCCACAGTGGGATGGGACCTGAGGGGCTTGCCCTGTTGGTATCTATTAAGTCCACTTGGTCAGGTGTCAATTTGAGCTTCCAGATCCCTTATTGATTTTTTGCCTCAATGGTTTATCTAGGGTTGTTAGCAGGGTATTTAAGTCCCCAGCTATAATAGTGTTAGATTCAATATCTTTTTTTTCAGTTTACTTCATATTGATTTTATAAATGCTGGTGCTCCTGTGTTGGATGCATGTATGTTTAGGATGGATATTTCTTGTTGATGAATTGAACCTTTTATCACTATGTGGTGTCCTTTTGTATTTTTTAAAAAATTTTGATAGCCTAAAGGTCTTTTTTTCTGATATTAAGATTGCAACTCCTGCCTTCTTTTGTCATTCATTCACCTGGAAATTCATTTTTCATCCTCTAACTTTGAATTTGCGTGCGTCCCTTATGGTGAGATGAATTTCCTAGATGCAGCAAATTTGGGGGTAATAGTTTTTTATCCAGTTTGCTATTCTGTGGGTTTTCAGTGGTGCATTTAGTCCATTCACATTCAGGTTGATTATTGAAATGTGATTGTTTATCTCCATCATGAGATTCTTATAAGGATTTTTCTTTGTTTTCTTTCAACTTTTGGTTGATGTATGTGTGTGTTTTCAAATTTGCAGTTGCAATGCATTCTCTGTTGATTCTGTGTTCTGTTCTCTTGGGAAATGTATGGTCATTCCTATTTTTTCTTTCTTCTGTGCTTAATACCTTTTTAAGTGCCTCCTGTAGAGCTGCTTTGAAAGTTGCATAATTTGGGGGGGATTGGATGCCTAGGAAGGATTTTAATTCTCCATTACTGAAGAAGTTGAGCTTGGCTGGGTTGGAAATTCTTTGTTGAAATTGTTTATCTTTGAGGCCTTTAAAAATTGGACTCCAGTTCCTTCTAGCTTGTAGAACTTCTGCAGATGGGTCTGCTGCTATTCTGATTGGTCTTTCCTGGTAGGTAGCCTGACTTTTTTCTCTTGCTGCCTTTAAGATTTTTTCTTTTGTACCTACTTTATGTAGGTGAGTTATTATGTGTATAGGGGTTAGTTCTCTCATTTGATGTCATGCTGGTGTTCTCTGTATCTCTTATGTTTGGATGGTCCCTTCTCTGATGAGATGGGGAAAGTTTTCTTAAATAACCTGGAATACATGCTCCAAGGTGTTTTCCCTTTCCCTTTCTACTTTTGGGATATCAATCAGACATTGATTTGACATCTTGATATAATCTCACTTGTCTTGAAGGTTTTGCTCTTTCTAAGTTTTCACTATATGTTTTTTTATAGATCGAGTTAATTTCATGTTTTAGTCTTCAAATTTTTAGATTATTTCTTCTACTTGATTGATTATGCATTCCATGCTTGTCATCTTGTTATTTATTTTCTAGATGAAATTTTTTATAGCCAAAATCTTTGTTACACCTTCTTTCAGTGTTGCATCTTGTCTTTCTTGAGTCTTATTCACTATTTCCACTCATTCCTTAATCCCTGTTGTATTCTGGGGCTACTCAGTGGTGAATTCTTTTGCTTGGGCTCTGAAGTCTGATTTTTCAGTTGTTTTCTCTTTGCTACACTGGGAATAACCTGTGTTCTTCCATTGTTTTTTCCTTATTTGGGACCAATCTCTTTCTTTTCTCTTTAATTCTGTTATTCAATGGCAATGGGAGAGGCTTTCATTTCTGTTGTTTGTTCAGCCCTCTATTCTTCCATAACCAGGGCTCTGAATTACTTCTATTTTGAAGTAGGGCTGTGGGTGGGAAGCTTTGCTGTCTCTTTTAATTTTGAAAGTCAAGCAGAGTGGAGGATTGGAAACTAGGGTTCAGAAACCACTTGCAAATCACAATGATTGTGGCATAGGTTCCCTGAGACTCACTCCCTATCACCACTCTATATGATGATGCAATGAGTATGTGTGTGTACCCCCTGGGTCCAAGATACACTAATAACAATGAGAAGAATGTAGAAAAGTATAATGAAATAAGATAGACAAAAAATCACAGAAAAACAAAAAAGCAGAATCCAAAGCAAAAACAACAACAGCAACAACAACAACAACAACAGCAACAAAAAAAAAATCACACACACATATACAAATTAAAACCAAAGCAAATTGGGAAAAAAATTAGCAAAACCAACAAAATAGATAAAACAGGAAAATCAAACACACACACATACATACACACAAAACACAAAATGGAAATGGGAAAGGAGAAAAACAGGAAATTCAAATTGTACACTCACACATACATTCACACACTAAAAAAAAACAAAACTAAAAAAAACCAAAAAACTGAAAGTTCAGCACTCAATTATTCATATACACACATAAACAGAAAACAAAAAACAAAAGAAGAAAGAAAGAAAAAAATTTAAAATGTGGGAGGGGGATTCCAGTTCAAACTGTCATATCTAAATTCATGCACAAAGGAAAAAGGAAAACATTAGAAAACAAGGAAACAAACAAACAAACAAAAACCCTGCCCTCTTGTGGCAGATCCTGTAACTGTTTCTCTCTGCTACTCACAGGTAAGTTCCTCTGCTGTCTCCTGTGTAGCTGTGACCTCATCCACATACTCTCCAGTGTCCCACCCAGGGAAGGAGGAGGAGAAGGAAGAAGTGCTGGTTGGTGGATCTTCAGTCCTCCCCTCCCATTCTCATATGGTCATGGGGATTCCCTCCAGCATGGAGGTGCAGGACTGTCTCTTCCTCAGGTGCTGACAGGGGCACCCCAGACAGACTTACTTTGGAGTACAGTTCCCCAGTCATGGCTGACTTCCAGTCTCTGCCTGAGTTCATCCCTCTCAGTCATGCTCCAGCCATGTGGGTCTAACATTCAGAGGATTGCAGGGAAGGAGGAAGTTGGGTCAGTCCCAGACTCACCACTGATGTCTTTAGGGTTCTTCCTCATCCTTTTCTGGTCACCTCCTTTGACCCACAGCTGAATCAAGGTAGGGAGTGGAACACTCAAAATTCAGTACTCATCCTGTCCTTCTGGAATTTGTCCTTTTGGGATATTCCCTCCGAATCATGATCAATCCCTGAGTAGTTAATCCACTATCACACAGATTGGGTCTGTTGGTCAGTGGTGAACAAGCTGGAGCACTTCCCAGCACAGTTTTCAAGATTGTGGCAGGGTGTCTGTTTCTTCTTCTCCAGTGAGACTCTGCCTCTGGTCTCCCTCACTATGCTCCCTCTGCAGCCCTTGCTGCCGGTGTCTGTCCAGGCTCTGTGGTGGTGAGGAAGAGCCTGGAACTGGCAGGCACTTCTGGCAGCATCCTTCTGGAAAGGACTTTGATAATTTTTTTTAAATGGCACTCAGCTTCTGTTCCCTGAGGAGCACTAGGGTCCAAGCAGAGCAGCTGCAGCACCAACTGCTTCACCAGGAAATTCTTAGCCACTTGCTCCCGAGTCCCCACTCAGTCAGCCACTCACATGCCCACTAATTCTCAGACACGTATGTAAAATTTTTCATGCACTCCTTCATTCACATTGGGACTTGCATAGTCCAACTGGCTCTGCCACCATCTTCCCAGAAGAAAAATCTTTATAATAAAAAATATAAAATACTGCACAAAGAAACTAAGAATGACACAACCAAATAAAATATCCCATGCTTATGGATTTAAATAATCAACATTGTCAATATGTTCATCCTGTTCAAGGCAATCTACAGATTCAATGTAGTACCAATGAAATGACCAACATCATTTTTTCAGACCTGGATTGACAATACAGAAATTCATATGGAACCAAAAAATAATATGAATAGCAAAAAGAAGAAGAAAAAAGAAAGAAAGCAAGAAAAAAGAAAACGGAAGGTATCACACTTCTAGACTTTAAATTTTATTATAAAGCTATAGTAGTAAAGATGGCATGGTACTGATACAGTAAGAGGCCCATAGACCAATGGAACAAGACAGGTACTCCAGAAGTAAAGACATGGTCTCTCAATTAACTCCTCTTTGGCAAAGCCACCAACGACAATCATTTGGGGAAATAGACCATCTTTAGCAAGTGGTGCTTTAAAAACTGTCCAACCACATGAAGAAGTATGAAACTGGACCCTTACCAGTAACCATATACAAAAAATAAACTCAAAATAAATTAAGGAACAAAATGTAATACCTCCAAAACATTGGAGTGAGAAATGAATTTATGAACAATTCACCATTTACAAATGTTACAAAAGCTAAGATAGACAGGTGGAGCCTCATCAAACTGAAAAGCAGTTGCACAGCAAAATAAATCATCAAAAGAATAATGAGACAACCTACACAATGGAAAAAGAATAGAAAATTATGCATCTGTCAAAAGCCTAACATCTGAGATTTACAAGAAACTCAAATGACGTGAAAGAAAAACAAAACAACCCTTTCAAAAGTGGGCAAAAACATGAACAGACATTTCTCAAAAGATAACATACAAGCAGTCAACAGACACATGAAAAATGCTCAGCCTCACTAATCATCAGAGAAATGCCAATCAAAATTACAATGATGTACAACCTAACTTGAGTAAAGAGGACTATTGTTAATAGGCCCCCAAACAACAGATGTTGTCACAGTTGCAGAGAAAAGTTTACATTTCTGCACTGTTGGTGGAAATGTAAGCTAGTTCAAGCTCTATGGAAAGAGGTATGATGAGTCCTAAAATAAATAAAAATTAGTTTTCCATATGATCTAGTAATCCCTCTCCTGAGAATATTCTCTGAGAGACATAAATTGCTCTACCAGGAAAACAACTGCACTCGCATGTATATTGCAGCACTATTCACAACTACAAAAACATAGAGCCAACGCTGCTGCTCATTGAAATAAACCAGAATTTCTAAATATGTTACATATATATAATAGAGTAGTATTATGCATTCATAAAGAAAAACATAACCATGACCTTCACAACAACTTGGATGCAGTTGGACACCACCATACTAAGTAAACAATTTCAGACACAAATAATTGGATGTTGCATGTTATCACTCATAAATGGTCCCTGATCACTAGTCAGATTAGCTTAAGAGTGGGATCTATAGTCGCTGGGCACTGCAAGGGGAGGGATGGAGAGCAGAGGGGATGGGGCTTGTGACAGCACAAAGGGTATCTGGTCCACTACCAAGAGGAGTGAGGACAACCCAGAAGTTCAAATTTCAAAGAAAAGCTGCCTACTTATGTAGCAGACTCTTACTTGTACCCCACAAACCTATAATAAGTAAATTAATTAAAAAAATAAACCTTGTTTTCAGTTGAAAATTGCAAATTAATGCAATGAAGTCAGAAATGCAGGACGTGGAAGACAAAAATATCATAGAAAGAATCAGTAAGAAAAAAGGCTAGTTCCTTGGAAAGATAAATAAGATTGAGTGTTTCCTGGCCAGACTGACTGAAAGAAAGAGGGAGAAAGTCCGAACAAACACAATTAGTAAGGAAAAAAGCAAAGTCACAACTGACTCTGAAGAAATTCAAAAGATTATCAAAGATTACTGTGAGCATCTGTATGCAAATAAACTAGAAAATCTAAAGTAAATGGACAATTTTCTGGCATCACACAACATCCTAAGGTTGAAACAAGAAGGAACTAAAATCCTAAATAGACCAGTAAAATCCAGGAAATCAACTCAGTTATGAGAAATCTCCCCACTAAAAAAAAGCCCTGGACTAGATGCCTTCCCAACTGAATTCTCCAAGACATACAAGAAGGAGTTGGTACAAATCTTATTAAAAGTATTCCAGACAATCAAGAAGGATGGAATTCTCCCTGACTCATTTTATGAAGCTGACATCATACTGATACCAAAACCTGGCAAAGATCCAGTAAGAAAAGAAAATTACAAGCTAGTCTCCCTGATGGACATAGACCAAAATTTCCCAACAAGATTCTAACAACTCAGAGCCAATAACAAATCTCAATAATTATCCACCATAACCAGGTTGGTTTCATTTGTGCGATTCAAGTCTGCTTCACAATTTACAATATCATAAATGTAATCAGGATATTAGATATAAAGCCATGGACCATATGATTTTCCTATTAGATACAGAAAAAGCATTTGACAAAATACATCTCTTCTTGATAAAAAAAAAACAAAACTTAAATATCTATGCATAGAAGTAACCTCAAAACAAGAAAAGCCATCTGCAAAAAACCCATAGCCAACATTTTTCTCAATGGGCAGAAGTTAGAAGCATTCCCCCTAAGAACTGGAACAAGACAAAAATGCCCACTATCTGTTTCCCTATTCAAAACAATGCTAGAAGTCCTAGTAAAATAAATCAGGCAAGAGAAGTAAATCAGGTATTAAATTAAAAAAGAGAAAGTTGTGCTATCTGTCTCTGCAAGTGATAGGATTTTATTTTTTTAAAAAACCTAAGGTGTCTGTCAAAAACCTGCTTGAACTGATAAATGACTTTGGTAAAGTCTTGGGTTACAAAATCAATATTCAAAAGACAGTTGCATTTCTGTACACCAGAAAGAAGCAGGAAAAAAAACCGAAATAAAAAGAAAATAGAATTCCATTCACAATAATCACCAAAAGATGATATATCTTGACATCCAAGTAACCAGAGAAGTGAGAGACCTTTATAATGAGAACTGCAAAGTGCTGCTTAAAGAAATCAAGGATTACATAGACAAATGAAAAAGAATCCCATTCTCATAGATTGGATGAATCAATATTGTCAAGATGTTTACACTACTGAAGGCAATCTACAGATTCAATACACTACACATCAATTACCAACATCGGTTTTCACAGATTTGAAAACAATACAGAAATTGATATGGAAACACAAAAAAGTACAAATAGCCAAAACAATCCTCAGCAAAAAGTCAAGAAAGCAGGAGGTATCACACTTCCAGACTTTAAATTTTATTCTAAAGCTACAGTAACAAAGATGACATGGTCTTAGTATAGAAATGGAACCATAGACCAATGAAACAGGAAAGAGATTTTGGAAGTAAAAACATGATCTTTAAACCAACTTCTCTTTGACAAGGCCACTAATAAAAACTATTGACTATAGAAGACCCCCTTCAGCAAAGGTGCTGGACAAATTAGCCACAAGCAGAAGAATGAAACTGGACCCTGATCTGTCACCATATACAAAAAAAACCACAAGATAAATCAATAACCTAAATGTAATATCACAAACTATAAGAATACTGAAAGAAAATGTAGAAGGCATCCTTCAGGTCATCAGAGTGGGTAATAAATTTATGACCAAGTCACCATAAGTAAATGTTACAAAAGCTAAAATAGGTGGAAGCTTGTCAAACTGAAAAGCTTTTGCAAAGAAAAAAAAAATCAAAAGAATAATGAGACAAACCACACAATGGGAAAAAAATTTGCAAATTATACGTTGAGCAAAGGTCTAAAATTCAGCATGTACAGGAAACTCAAATGAAGTTAAAGTTAAAAAAAAACACTAAAAAGTGAGTAAAACCATGAGCAAGCACTTTTTGAAAGGCAAAATACATGTATCCAACAGACACATGAAAAATGCTCAGTCTCACTAATCATCAGAGAAATGCAAATCAGAACTACAACGAGATACCTTTTAACTTCAGTAAAGATGGCTATTATCTATAAGCCCCAAATCAACCGGTACTGGTTAAGGTTGGCAGAGAAAAATTATGCTTCTACACTGTTTCTGGTAATGTAAACTATCTCAACCACTATGGGAAAAAGTGTGGCAATACCTTTAAAAAAACTAAAAATTGGCCGGGCTCAGTGGCTCAGCCTGTAATCCCGCGCTTTGGGAGGCCGAGGTGAGTGAATTGCCTGAGCCGGCGGGTTCAAGACCTGCCTGGGAAACTTGGCGAGACCTCATCTCTACAATAAATCAAAAAAATTAGCCGGGCGTGGTAGCACGCGCCTGTAGTTCCAGCTACTTGGAAGGCTGAGGTGGAAGGATCACCGGAGCCCAGCAGGTCGAGGCTGCAGTGGCCGGGAGTGGCCACTGCACTCCAGTCTGGGAGACTGAGTGAGACTCCAACTCAAAAAAAAAACCCCAAACAACTAAAACTAAAAATTGATCTTCCATATGATCCAGAAATCCCTCTCCTGGCAAGATATCTGAAGGAACATAAA
>CAUYQG010009292.1:0-24348 GCA_963574415.1 Tarsius wallacei
ATAAATCAAAAAATAGCCGGGCGTGGTAGCCCGCGCCTGTAATTCCGGCTACTAGGAAGGCTGAGGCGGAAGGATCGCCGGAGCCCAGCAGGTCGAGGCTGCGGTGGCCGGAAGCGGCCACTGCACTCCAGTCTGGGCGACGGAGTGAGACGCCAACTCAAAAAAAAAATTAAAAAAAAGAGGGCTTCGGCTATACAGTATCAACAATTTTTTTAAAATTTTTATCATAAAGATGTGGGATACATTTCAGGGTTAGGTATATAAACATTGATCATGCAGGTACCCTTGTTGATGAGGTATGCCCCTAAATTTATTTCCCTCTTTCGAAACTAAATTTTCTTTGCCTACTTAATTGAATGTGTTAAACTTTTGACCTTACAATCTTCCCTATTAATATCTAAATGTTTTTAATATGAATAGATTAAAACAGCCTAAATGGTGAATTTTCAAGTATATCAACTTGTACATCTAAAATATAAGGTATAAGCATTCCATTCATCTATTCATCACAGTGAGTCAAGTGTTACAGGCAGAATAATATCCTCTACAAAAATAGAGATTTACACATCCAAATCCCCAGAACCAGTGAATACATGGAAAAGAAGGATACTGAAGACTTGATTAAGTTAAGGATTTTGAGATTGGGGATTATCCTGGATTATCTGGGTGGGTCCAATGTAATCACAAGGATCACTTTGAATGAAGGAAAGGAAACAGGCGAGTCAGTGTCAGAGCTGTCTGGTCGAAAAAAAGGTTGAGTGATGATGTACTTGCTAGCTTTGAAGACAGAAGGAAGCCACAAACCCAAGGGATGCAGGCAGCCTCTAGAAGCTGGAAAAGGCAAGGAACTAGATTCCTCCCTGTGTTCTCCCCAGAAGGAACACAACCCTGTCATGGTCCGGAACTTCCGGAAGGACCACGGCCCTTGATTTTAGTCCATGAGACTCACTTCAGACCTTTGACCTAAAGAACGATAATTACTGTAGCTATAGAGAATTAGCACATCACATATTGGAGCAATAGCTACATTTATCTAGTTTCCTCAGTCAACTGAACTCCTTGAAGTCAAGCTCCTCTATTGAATATCTCTTTATTTCTTAAAGTGCTCCATAGCACCTTGCCTATGGTAGATGTTCAATAAATGGTTGTTGAATTTCTTAGAAAAAATTCATTAATACTTAAATATTGTATCAAAACCAAAGTGGTAATTATAAAAATATCTGTGCAGAAGGAATCCCTAAAGGGGTGAAAGAGAAAATGTGGTATTTATCATCAATATTCTTTCCAGAATAAATGAATTTATCAACATAAATGAAAGATATCTTGGGTAATTATAAGTTATGTTCTCTTTTCCACTCAGGAGAATGCTACTGTAATGCCTAAACATTAGAATAAATACATTATTTGATTTCTACGAGTTGGTAATATAATTGTACTCTAGGATTTGTATATTTTTATTATGAGATAAGTAATAAGGTAATTTATGTTTTTAAAATTTCAACAGTGATTGTGATTTGTAAAACACAGTGTTATTGCTTTTCTTTGTATTTTTGGTATGGTATTTTATCTTAAAAATACTGTTTTCTAAAACAATTTTCTTATTACACAAAACAAAACCTGTGACTATTTTCATAAACCATTCTGTATTTCATTTCAACTCTTCTCTGCAATATTGTCACCACAACTGATGATACTCTAAATTAGGAATAGTATTAAAAATCATTGAGATCTTAACTCTTGATTTAACTCTAAAATGTACTAACCTTTCCTCACTGTGCATATAACAGAGTTTTGTACTCTAACTCATCAATAACATAAATGGCCTAAAATAAAATTGTCCAAATGATTTTTTATATTTAAAAAACAATATACATCTATTCGACTGCTTTTTTGTTTGTGGCTCCTTTCCACATCTGATTAAATATTAAATTGTTTTTAGCTTAGTGAAGCATTTTTCCTCATACTCAGCTTAAAATATATTAAAAGTCTAAGTTGATCTTGTTTGGAAGTCTGGTGCTCTCAGTATTCTAAAATATAATGTATTTATTTAGTTTTCTCATGTGCTTTATCCTCTTTGTATAGGTATATTCAATATATGGCTTAGTATCTGGCTTCTAGTAGATGTATAAAAAGTCAGTTACCCTGATCTCTGAAGCAATTATAAAACCTTCAATAATAATGATTTATTTTTAAAAACAATATTAATTCATGTATGAGACAGTTCAGATTCAAATCAAATTGCTACCTTCAAGATTTACACAAAATTTTTACAAAGTAAGGATAAAAACAATAACCATTTTTTTATTTTATTTTAAAGTTGTGGGGTACAATTCAGAATTAGTTACAGAAGTGGTCATCGCACAGGTGAAGTTTGGGCCTCCCATTGGTCCCCACTTCGCCTGGTTTGAGATCAGGTACACTTACTGATGTTATGTGTCCCCCCCTCCCCTGGCAATTTCCCACTACTGCCAATCCCTTTCTTACAGTATTATGATAAATGTTCAGGGTCTGCTTATGAGTGAGAACATGTGGTACTCAGTTCTTTGTTTCTGTGATAGATCACTGAGTATGATGGACTCTAAATCCGTCCAAGTTGCTGTGAAGTCCATAATTTTGTACTTCTTTATAGCTGCATGATATTTCATCATGTGTATATACCACATTTTTTTTTTATTCAGTCCACTTTTGATGAGCAGTGTGGTTGGTTCCATGTTTTTGCTATTATGAATAGTGCTACAATCAACATACCTGTACAAGTATCTTTTTCACAGAATGATTTTAGTTCCTCTGGGTATTTCCCAGGAGAGGGATTGCCGGGTCACGTGGAAGGCTGATTTTTAGATCTTTTAGAAATTGCCACACTTTTCCACAGAGTTTGTACTAGTTTACACTTCCATCAACAGTATAGAAGCAAAAAACAGTAGTCTTTCGAAATTGAAAGGTAACCATCTTCAACAAAAACTCTTGTTGTTCTCAATATAATCTATTTTTTAAGACAGGAACTTTTACCATATCTAAAGTTATAATCAACAATCACAAAAAATGAAAAGTCAGCCAGCTAGAATGTCAATTCTCCAACCAGTCTCTCCTCTCCAAGATCATTTCCAGGACTGTAAAAAAGGAGAGACATTATACCAACTAAATAGGAATGCTGTGAAGAGTAAATGAAGTGATATGTCAGAGGGAAGAACTTGAACTTGGAAGTCAGGCATACCTGAGTTTAAAATTTATCATGCCACTTCTCTGGGCTTTGCATCTTTATTTGGAAGAGAGGGCTGACAATACTTGTCTTTGGAAGTCTTTTTGGGCTTTTAAAGATAGGGTGTGCTAAATTATCTGACACAAAGTAAATATATGATACACAATAGCTATTATTGGGAAGTAAGAGTGGCTGACATAAAATGCTTAATAAATATTTCCCACTACTTTTTTATTAGAAAGATTTCTGATCTATGAATAATGGTTTCCAGTTGTACAACTGGTTGAGTAAATGCAGTCTTTTGACTCAGTTTCCCACAGACAGTAAGGATGATAACATCAGTTCTTTGTACCTCTCAGAGTTGCTGAAAGAATTAAATGAGGCTACACAAATGAAAGTCCTTTGAAAACTACAAAGTGGTGTTATTAATAACTGTGCTAATACTCATAATAATTTTAACAGCACCAGATAAATCTGGCATTAATTCAACAATGGGCTTTCTCACTGAGGACATTACAATGATCTATTTTCAGGATAGAAAGTTCCCAACAATTTGGCCAGTATATAGAAATAGACTTCTGAAAGGATGCCAGAGTTGGAATAGTCTCAAATCTATGTGGTTTCCATCTGTAAGATGTTAAAGCAGTCCACCTTGCAAAGATGATTATTACTTTATTTTAACACTCATCAATCTCTGTTTTGAATATATGCCAACTTATTTTCTAGAAGTTTTGAACTATTTCTACTAAGAGAGTTATTGTATTAGCTTTATAAAATGATTATCATTATTTTTAAATTCTTTACAAGTGAAGAATTAGGTTTTACAAAATGAACATAAATTTTAAGATAAAGTGTTTCATTTACCTAAAAATGACAAAAGCCCTTTTTATCAGTACCCTTTACTTGCTTTGAAAATGCTTTTTTGGACAGATCAAATCCGGAGAGAACTACAGTATAAAATTTATTTACAGCAAATTTTTAAAAAGCTAGAATAAGCATTTAGAAAACAATTCCAGCTGGTTAAATGAAGGACACCAAAATATTTCAAGTATTTTCTATACCCTGCTAGTATATTGGCCCAATGGTACATAAAATATTGATATTAGCCTACATATCTTGTCACTTAAAAATCAAAACTGGCTTTCTTTTTATGCCACTTCGTATTCTAACACATTCTATGAAGTCATCAGCAAATATATTATGCACATGAAATGTATACAATTTACAATGTTGTATGATCCTCATTTATGAAATATTTGTAGATTCATAATTTTCTGTAACTTTTGGAATTGCTAATGTTTGCTGACTACTTGAAATATCTATACTTTAGTAGGCCAAATGAGTAATGAAAACAAGAGAAAAAGAGAAGTATCCTCATATAGTACCAAGTGATGAATAATGCAAACATTTGCCAAACTGTCAAACATTTAAGCCACCGTTCTACAAAGAAATCGTTCAACCTCTTCTTTCTGTCAAATATGTTTTTGTAGCTAGACTCCATGAGCATATGTATATATGACTTCACAGATTTTGCTTCAGACCACTGACAACTCTTTTACAATTTTGACCACTACCACCCATCAAGGCTGGAAGCAACCCCGTGTAAGTTTTTCTTTTCCTTTTTTTTTTGAGTTGGAGTCTCACTCTGTCGCCCAGACTGGAGTGCAGTGGCCGCTCCCGGCCACCGCAGCCTCGACCTGCTGGGCTCCGGCAATCCTTCGGCCTAACCTTCCAAGTAGCTGGAACTACAGGCGTGCGCTACCACGCCCGGCTAATTTTTTGATTTATTGTAGAGATGAGGTCTCGCTAAGTTGCCCAGGCGGGTCTCGAACCCGCGGGCTCAGGTAATCCACTCACCTCAGCCTCCCAAAGCGCGGGATTACAGGTTGAGCCATCAAGCCCGGCTGAGATTTTCCACCTTGATCGACACCTATACAACACTACATCTTGCAACCAGATGCCCACCCCACCATGTTCTCATTCCTGAACCATCTTTAGCATCATAGCGTTGTTGGAAGTGATGCCCATGGTGGTACAGGTTACTGCAATGTCACCCCTCAGCAGTGAGCTAATTTAATTCTAGTGAAATAGTATTTCCAAAACTGAGTAATTGAGGTGGAGAATCAATTGGATTAAATTCTGAATTTGAGACTCAGTTTGGTTGAACTGCTGCTGTTGGATGCCTGACACTACCATCTGACAAACATTGCCAGAATAGTGGAGTATTACCAAGTTGTATGGAGCATAGTCATTGCCCTCAGTTATGCTGCCAGGCTATTGGAAGAGACTGACATTTAAATAGGCAATTTCAAAAACAATGTGGCAAATACTAAGAAATTGAGTGTGAGCAGTGTGTGATGAGAGCAAAGAGATGGGATCCCAATTCAGACAGAAGCCTCCAGAATGACTTCATAATGTTGTGTAAGCAGGGCAGACTTGCAGGATGACTAAGACCTAGCAGACACTAGTTCACTACAACGTGTAATAAGCAACTTATGAACTTTGCAGCAACTTGGACAGACATATAGTGTATAATACTGAGTGATCTATCACAGAAACAAAGAACAGAGTACCACATGTTCTCACTCATAAGCGGACCTTGAACAATTATCGTAAAGCTACAAGAAAAGGATTGTCAATAGTGGGAAAAGGCCAGGGGTGGGGGGCACACCTCATCAACAAGGGTACCTACCTAATGAACATTTGTATGCCTAACCTGAATCGTATTTCACATATTTAAAATAAAACAATAAGCAACTTAAGGTTTATTTAATTACATATACATATCTGAAAAGGAAAGAATATAGGTAATAGATTGCCTACTTGGGAAAGTAGTGACAAAAATAATTACATGTTTTATGTGAGTCTCACTACAAATATTTAGTTTTATATGTTAAATTTTCAGTGCCTCAAGTATAAAATTAATTAACTCAATATACAGGGAATATATTTGAAGTTTCACAGTGAGTTCTGTGAACAAGGTCTAGATTTAGTAATGTGTTGATCTTTCCCAGTCCCATTTATTTCATATTTATTTAATTCATTTATTCTCCTGAAGCATTTGAATAATTTATTCTATTTATAAATGTTTAGATTATTTCCAGTCCTAATGATGAAGGTATTTATTGCTGTCTATTGCTACTTACTGACCTTGGAAATATCAGTATTTTTGACAATTGAATAGTGAGTATAAATCTTTTGTTCTGTGGGATTTTTAGGATTAAGGATTGAAATCTTAACCTCTGTGTGTCAATAGTCACTATATGATTATACCAACATCATCTTTTTCACCTGAATACCCCAAATGTCAATGCCAATGTCAATTAAAATAATATCAACTGTACAGTGGCAGTAAGGTATTGAGTAGTCTATATCACAAGCAGTCAGCAAAAACAAATAATAGAAGAACACTCTTAGTCATAAACTAAGGTTTTAAAAAGCTCTTGTGTGTGTGTTTTTTTCCCCAGTTCAGGCTCTGAATATTTTCTGTTGATTTATAATAGTAATACTCCTTTTCCAAGAAGTGCAGTCTTTCTTATAAAGAAATTCTTGGCCTCATGTCTGTTGAGGGATTTTAAGTCCCAAACTGTTTAAAGCAGAATTAGTGACCTCAAACTTTGTTGATCCAGCTTCCTTTTAACCTTTCAATTAAAATATCTGATGTGGAAAATCAATAGCTGCAGTTACATAATCTGTAGGCTTTCATGAGAGGGAAAATGGTACAATTATGACTAAGCCAGATATGTAATTATTTCTTTATATTCTAACTAAAGTTAGAAAGCTAAACTTGGAGTACTGTTTTAGAAATTGCTTTGCTCCTTATACACTTTCAAGACTGTTCAAAGAAGAAGGCTTTTCTACTAATTAATCTTTTCTGCCTTGAAATCTCAGGCTTCTTGTAGTCACTAGTAGGGAAAAAACTTAAAGAAAATAAATAAAAGTGAAATTTGTATCTCCTTTACATCTTTGAGTTTCAGTTCCTTCCTTGTGTTTTGGGTATCCTGGTACTGGATTCTACCCTTTCAAAACTGTTGCTCTCAGCTGACAACATGCTCTTTATACAGTTAAATTTATAACAATTTCCCAAAAGGTACTTACTTGTAGTTGGACAGATCTTGAGAATATGATAACTATCAAATGGAGGAAACTCAGATTATCATGGATATTTAGACATCATGAAAGATTGTGGGCAGAAGGCATGATCTGGATGTTCTTCAAATCATTCCAAATTGAAAGTCATCAGATTTGATGTAGCTCAAGTGCATGGTTCTCGCTCTCTCCCCGCAGGCAGCCCTTAGGCTTTCTCAACCTCTCTCCTATGTCCCTTCAGCATTTCTGCAGTGAACAGAAATATAGTTCAAGCCCCAGATTGTCCATTAGGGAATGGTGTGACTTTGGAAAATTTGATTTACATGTCTAAGCTTCAGTTTTCTCATCTTTAAAGTAGGGATACTAATAGATTTAGTGTCATAGGGTTATTGTAAAGATGCAATGAATGGCAAATAGGGTTTGATACTGCTGACAACCCCTCTGAGGGCCATGTCGAATATGCCTCAAACTGCTTACAAAAGTGATTTAAAGGACAGTATTTATCCTCTGGCTCAGTTCTCCCATTGGTTAAGATTTACAGTGTTAAATTCTTTGCACTTCAAGGTTTGCGTGTACATGAGTCCAAATGTGTGAGTGGTTTCCCATAAGCGTTCCAAGGTAGTAGTAGAGAAGCCCTCAGGGAGAGAAACCCTAAAAGGCATGCAACACAGCCAAGAAAAATGGCCATTAGGGTTATACTTGCACAACTCACTGCCAGAGCAATGACTAGAATAAGTATGTGAGCCAAGACAATGTCAGGCAGAGTCAAGAAGTGCTTGATACACCTTCCTGGCTGAGGCTGCTATGCCTCATTGCCAAAGCTTCTCTACGTATGCTAATTTCAATGTTAATAATTTATGCACTCACTATGAAAATAGCAATACAACTTAAACTTTTAACTAAGACACATTTAGAAATGATCTAGGTAAATAAGGTTAGAGATTTAAAACATGGAAGAAAGTTCAAGGAAGGGATTTGAAGTCTTACAAGTTTAAGGTAGCATGGAAATGCCTAGATTCAAATTTAAAATATTCCCTCTGCAATTCACAAGCTGGGGGTTTGGTGCTTGCTTCTTAATCTGACTTAGCATGGATTTCCTCCTCTCCAAGAAATGGGAAATTACATATTTGTTGTTCATATATTAGCACCTTAAAATTGTAACTGTGTGGTGGGGACACAACCTCAGTAAGGGTACCTGATCTTAAACCAGGTATAATGGGAATCAAAGGGAGGTCCAAAATTTACCTATATGATGACCACTTGTATACCTAATCCTATATCTCTAAAATAAAGAGAAAAAAATAAGATAACATAGTAACTGTGTCTGAAAAGCTCATCACTGTCTCTTTACCATAATAGTTATATTGTGGTTTTTTTGTCCTTTTGACAACCTAAGAGGATTGTTGTGAGGTTAAAATTGAGCAATGTGTGAAAGTAGAGACCCAGAGCATGTGAACTTCATCTATTTTTCTTTTAGCTTATTTTAGTTACATGAGTAGTCATATTATCAGAGTCCTGAATCAATCCCATTTCCACCAGTCAGAAACAAGTAAGGGGCTCCTACAATTCCAATCATTTATCTGTTTTACCTCAGACCTTGAATTCATCACAAGGTCTCAGCCCAGAGCCTTAATGTAACTGCTGCTCTTCTGAGTTTTACTCTCCTTTTTAAGTTATTATTAATTTTTCTCTATTTAAATTAAAAATCTCATTTTAATATCCTACTCTACTTTCATCCTACGCTCTATTGTCATTGTCCAAATATAACCATATTTATTTTAAGATGTAGGAGATTGTGACTTTGCCCTACCAGATATTTGCTTCTGTTTTGTTCAAAGGATACCCACTGAGTTCCCTAGTAAATCATTGACTATATTTATGATGCCTTTACTCAGAGGACAGCTATGCATGAAATAATAACGAGATTCATAAAATATTACCATTATGAGTCACAATGCCATTGTGCTGTTTTCCTTTCAAATATTTTAACACTACAATGTTAATAACTCTATTGAGTGAACATCCTTTCTGGATTGTGACTTTAAAATATGCTCACTAGAAGTCTAAGTTTCCCAAAAGCATCACTGAATTTTAGCTTTTACTAATTGCTCTATTTCAGATGCTTTAAACATAGCTGTTATGTAATTTGGAAATAGTAGTGATTTCTATCAGGGATTTAAGCATAACCTCACTCCCTAATCAAAAAGAATATTAAAATACTAATTCCACATTGTACTATTTTAGGGTCTGTACAAAGAGAATTATTTAAATATGATTCCAACCCCACAGGACTCCACAACCTAAGAAAAATACTGGCAAGAGAAAACATTAAAAAGACATACAAAATATTAACCATATAAGAAAGCCAGGAAATTGACACAGCAGACCATGATTTTAAGTCTAACTTATGTAGACAGCATATGTTTTGCAGTTCATGTTGCTGATAAACTTTTGAAGACAGAAAGTTGAATCTACACTTTTTGTAGTCTATTCAGAATGTGCTTTTTTTTTACATGATAGACAATAAACACCTAGTGATGATGAAGAGGATTATTTAACTAAAAAGTTGAAGATTCTTGGAGACAAAGGAGATGAAGAGAAGTAGGAAGGAGAGAAGGAGGATGAAAAGGAGAGAAGAGGAAGGGGGAAGAGGAAAAATTAATACTATAAATCAAGGTCAGATGTGGCCTAGTCATGCTTATATGGTGCACAAGATATTATTGGATGATTCTATAGTTTACCAAGACATCATCTCTGCCTTAAAAGACATCTATCTGACTTAGGGAATCTTAATGTGTTTCAAACCAATATACACCCTTTTTATTACAAACGTTTTTAATGTCCTGAAAGCAATTCTTTAAAAAAAAAAAAATACCAATCTACACACAAAGTAACGTAACCTACCAACATCAAAATGTAAAAGCTCAATATAATTACCTAATTGTAATATAATTGAAATATATAAGACAAGGAATTATAATGAAATAATATGTATTTCAATATTAAAAATACATAATTAAGTAATTGGATGCTTACACCTATATGCATAATGACCACATATGTGAAAGTTACAAATAAAGATTAATCAAGTATGGTGTGGGTCATTCACATATTAGGCCAACAAAACATGCTTGATTAGTTAATAGGCAATTTTTAAAATAGTGAACTAGTCTTAGTTAAATTCCAAATCAAAGAAAATGCAATCTCCCCTCAATTTACACGGTGACTATATTCCTGGAAAACTTAGTATATAAGCCTGCCAAGACACTTTTCATGTATACAAAAAAACAGTGTTATTTCTAGAATCAAATAATTACAAATAGAATCCTGCCTACATCATAGTCTGTAAAAGCAGGTGAGTGTCTTGAGGGATCTGAGAGATTTGGTTTTTTTTCTTTTAAATTACCTTAGATCTGCAATACCTGTGGCCTCTTCATTGGTGAGTCACTCAAAGACATCAGAATGACTGGTGGTTTCTCACAAATGTCCCGTATGAGAAGCACTAGCGCAAAGTGAGAAATATATTGTACGGCTAAGTGGAGGCAGCTAAAGAAAGGTGATCAGAGAGAAAGAGGGACACAGACATTGTCTGATATACCCCTACATTAATTTCCTATGACCGCTATAACAAATTATCGCAACTCGGTGGCTTAAAATAACAGAAACGCATTCTCTCACAGTTTCGTGGCCAGAAGTCTGCAATCCAGGTGACGGCAGGGCCTCTGAAGCCTTTGGAAGAAACTTCATCTCTTGGCTTCTGGTGGCTCCAGGCATCCCTTGCCTTGTAGCAGAATCACTCCAGTCTCAGACTCCAATCACACTGTGTCTCTCTCTTCTCTTTGTGTCTGTCTCCTGTATGTCTCTTACAAGGACGCTTATCATTGAATTTAGCACCCACCTGGATAACTCAGGGTCATCTCATATCAATATCTTTAATTACATCTCCAAACACTCTTTCTCCAAATGAGGTAACATTAACAGGTCCAGGATTTAGGACATGGACATATCCTTTACCCACTTAACCCACTACAACCCATGTTCATTCCAGGTTGCAGTTCTGCAATGCCTTATTGTGACAACCAGAAGCATTCCTAGAAATATTCAAAATACATCTATGTGTGCAGCATTGGTCCATCAAGAACCACTTGGTCTAACGAGGTCTAAATAGTCTGTCTTCTACTTTCAACAAAAGGTACAAAGCTACCCAAGAGCTCCTAGTATATATCATTTACTCCCGCCCACTCTTCACTGATTCAGTACGGACTAGGCCTCATAATACTTTGCCTTAGTTGTTTTAGACATTTTGTCGAATTCTATCTATTGAAGTTTTCTGCCATTTTCCTGGTCAAATCACTTCAACTTTCTGTGACTCATTTTTCATATCTGTAAAATGAAGATAACAGGTTTTTTGTTTGTTGTTTTTCATGACAGGCATGTGCTATGATTGAATAAAATTATGGAGACAAATCAATTAATAACATGACCATAATGTAAACATAACTTGTATTTGAGTGTTAGATTTTGAATTGTATCTACATATTTGGTGTGGAAAATACAATCTAAGTAAATTAATTTTGCAAATACTAACTATTATCTCTCCTTGGAACTCTTTTTGTAATTAATATATTTTGGGGTTGCATATAGATAAAACCATAATATGTGAGAAAAAGCTGTTAGGTATGTAGAAAATTTAATTTGAACTGAAAAAATAGATATAAAACATTTTAGTATTATTTCCACGTGTTTATTTTAGGAAAAATAGAATTTTCTAAAACTCCCAAGTCCTTCCTCTTTTTGCAAAAGAGTCTCTTAAATTCAAAACAGATAACTTTTAAAAATTCCAGATTGATCAGGGACTTTTGTCTGTATTCATTAGAAGTTAACCATAGAGCAATATCCAAAAGAGCTTTGGCATTGCAGAAATGCCAATAATATGTGACATAAAAAAATAAAATGAAAATTTAGAAATGTGTGATTGATTTGGAACCCACCCTGAGACCTCCCCTATCTTTTACAACTCTGGGTGGCAGCCTGGGTCACTTCTGCAGTTCTGCTAATTAAAATCACAGAAACAACTATCAAAGTCAGAGTGACCTGGGTTATTTTCCTCCATAGCCTGCACAGATAAGATCAAATAAGGTCAAGCAGTCAGCAGGAGTGAGACAGGCTTGTGAAACCAGCATCCCATCACCTGCATTTAATACCACCTGGGCAGAGAATGTTATCAAGATGATTTTACATTTAGGACATATATAAATAGTCCTAATAATTGACAAGCAATCAGAATTTTTCTATGTGAGTGATGTATTTTAATCACATCCTCTGCAGAGATTAAAAAACTTAAGATTTCTTTTACTATATTTACTATATTGCCCAAGTATCTCAATCAGATTGTGACTTTATCTGAATCTTACGACAAAAGAAAAAGACATGTTAAAATCTTTAATTGCTACAACTACAGTGGTAACCTGCTCTAAGAGCACATGTCAGATAGTCACATTTATCTTCAAGTTCAATTTTAATCTTTTTCTTTGTTAGTCATAGACAACAGAAAACTGAACATTTTCTAATTTAAAATCAAGGACTTAAAATACGAAAAATATAACATGTCAATATGAAAAGTACTAATTATCCTAACTAAATACTTATCTTAGTTTAATTCAAAAACAACATATGTATGTGTGTGTATGCATGTTTGTGTATGTGTGCATATATATGTTCAAGTACATATCTATGTATATCATCATCAAAATCTGGTCACTGATGGTAATAGAGATGGCTAGAAGTCAAGTGAATGAGTCTAGCTGTCAGATTTCCAGATGACTTCCATTCTATCTGTCAAAAGTTTAGTTATTGTCAGGAGGGCTGTGTAATCTCCATCCACAAGCTGCTGTTGCTTAGAATAAAAGATTCATTTTTGCTCTAGCTTCCTGGGCCCTGCAAAGTCTTAGGTTTTTCCATGGTTTTATTGTTTAGTTTTACAATATGGCAGGATACTTATAATTATGAAAAGATTACTAAGCTAGAATCAAAGGAACCTATGTCCTTGACCCAGGCTTCTAGTTATCTTTCCAATCATGGAAACCTGTTTATCTTCATTGGGCCTCGGTTTTCTTACGTGCATAATGAGGGCATTATAATAAATTACCTATAAGATTATCTCTTTGGTAATATAAAACACATGCAAAATATGAGCATACTTACGAGGCAGTGCACCCTTGGAAATACTTTGTATTCAGATATTTGAATTTTCTCACTATTGTTTGGCTTTGAATTACACTTAGATCTATGTGATTTGTGAATATGTGTTTGTTTCAATTCAATAATTTAGCAATAATATGAGAAATTAGATGTATTTTATAAATATATTTAACAGCAAAGCATTTAAAGGAACTGTGGTTATAAAAGCTATTTCAAATGAGTTTAGATCCTGGTTTCTATGGTATTGATTTACTAGTCAAGAAAACACCTTTAATTTATGGGGCAATGAGAACTATTTCTTCCCTGGCTCCTCAAGAAAATGTTGCTCAAAATTCAACCCCATTCCTGCTCTCCTTAGAAAATGGAAGAGATGTGAGAAAAAGGGTTTTTTCTAGTCCTCATGGGTACCTAATGATTTAACCAGCTGTTAAAGGGAAACGAAGCCCTTACAAAGTTAATGTGATGAGAGTCTGTATTCCCTGTTGCACTACTGAGAACTGTGGCCCTCTGCTTCGGTCAGGGGCAGATTATTTCCGCTTCTGAATTATTCATTCAACCTAAAGGGTAAATTTGGTCCAATCATATGTTCTCATAGATCCTTTCTGCTGCCAGTAAATCTGCCTTGAAAGTACCAGCCACAGCTATGACTTCAGGCATCAATGGCCAATCACAATTCTGAAAGCCCGCGGTCACCATTTTTGCAGTGCCTTCCCCTTGTGATGTAGTCATCTTGGTGTCAGAGGTTTATATTCACTCCCTGGAACTGACTGTTAGCTTGATGATTCCTCCCTACTGAGACATTTACTTTACAACTTCCTTAAATCTGCAGGGGAACCCTTACAGCGCAAACCGTAGGCTTCCTCCAATCAGTAAATAGATCTAAAGTGGAACAACTCTTTCGGCAATACAGCACCAGCATGAGTGAACAGTTTCTCACACCCAGTCTGGATGCAGAGCATGAAATTACATTTGGCCTCAGTCCATCATTGAGTGTGTCTTAAGTGATATTCTCATTTCATGACTGCTTTTAATGAAATTTTGATGTTTTGGGAAGTTTAGTTGAGTCAATCACAATCTAATAAAAGTTTTGTTGTCTTCAGATGGCTCTCACAGTTTCAGAACTAGGAGAGGTGGGGTTTTTTTGGACAGTTGTTGAAAGGACATAACACGGATTTCATACACCAATGAGCAGCCATTTTAACATTGCCTAAATCTCATGTTTTTCTAGCAGTTCACTTAACTTACCCTCTAATCACTAGCCAAGGATAGAACTAGTTTCTCAGAGGTAGCTATTGATAGTTGTTTTATCACCACCTCCCCACTTTAAACTAATCAGCCCTTCGTGACCTTCATGACTCACAGACCCCACCACCATGGTAGCAATCATGTGACTGACCTACCCATCTGCCTACTGTCCATCACCTGACATCAATACCTGCACTTACCTGCCCCTTCAGGAGGATGTGGAGCAGACCGCCACCTAATCACCTTTTAATGACCTTCCTCCATCAAAGGGAAGGATTAAAAGGACTTAACCACGAGCAGTCAGCCACCATTGCCTTAATAGACTCTGGTGTGGCAATGTGCTCTTTGAGCTATGGCCATTACCATGTTTCCTGGCTTTGGCCCCCTCCCCTTCCTTAGGGAGGTGAATCTCCTCTTTCTCTCTCTGTCTCTAATTTGCTTTCTAAATAAACTGTGTTTTCTTATCTAACATCTGTGCAATTCTTTACATCTTTCTTGTGGCACCGAATTGCACACCAGACATCCACACCCCCAGCAGGCCTGACCTAACATTCTGGAGGTTTTTTGCAGTATGGAAGGAGGCATGGTTATTGAGAGGGCAAGAATGTACACAGAAGTAAGAGTCACTAATTGAAGATTTACTAGTGAGAAATAAAAACTCAGCAGTATGCAAGCTATATGTTGGACGAGTATACATAACTCAAATCCCTTATTGCCACAACCTCACTAACAAAACCATCTTTTAGAACACTTTTTGAAATGTTCTTTTTATCTTACCCTAGAGAAAAACATTTTTGGCAAATAACTCCCCAGGCCTTCCCACTTTCTACCTTCTATTGTGCCTAATTTTTTTTTTTTCTTTTTCATTCAGGATCTCACTCTGATACCCAGCCTGGAGTGCAGTGGCATAATCATGGCTCATTGCAGCCTCTAGCTCCTGGGCTCAGGCGATCCTTCTGCCTCAGCCTCCTGAGCAGCTGGGACTACAGGCACATGCCACCACACCCAACTAAGTTTTTTATTATTTTGTAGAGGTGAAGTCTAGCTATGTTGCCCAGGCTGGGCTCGAATTCCTGGGCTCAAGAGATCTTCCTGCCTCAGCTTCTCAAAGTTCTGGTATTACAGGCGTGAGTTGCCATGCCCAGTCTACTCCTTTTTCTCCTTCTTCTTCTTCTTCTTCTTCTTCTTCTTGAGACTTGTACCCAAAGACTACAAGTTTTGCCTGCTACATGCTGAAAGGGAGTTATGTGAGGCATTAGCTAGGAATTGTTGTGACTGTGGGGTGTGCGGATAAACAGGTGGGAGGAGAATTGATCTCAGTCATTTTATTTTCTCTGGATGGCTGCTTTCCATAATTGCAAGAGTTATTCTTGGTGCTAGGGAGAAAGTTGCTGGCCTTGATTTGTTTGCCATCAATTTTCACCTTCCAGGAAGGAAATCTCTTTGGAAAACAGTCATTTGTCATCATTGAATTGTATTGCTGGCCACCAGCTTTTTGCAATTCTGTTCACAGCTTGGTGTATTGCAGCTTTCATGTATTTATCAACCATTTATTCAAGTGCTAAAACAGATTTAGCTTTCCTCCACGCATTAAAGGAAGAACAATATATTCCAAGTTACTTAAAAGTTAGATATTGACAAACTCATCCTCATCCACTCTTTCTATAGAATTATGGACCATGTGTCAGGCAGCCACAGCAGCTGCGTCTTCAGAAAATGAAAAATGGAACTTCCCTCTCTTCCTCCACCCTGCTAAATGTTACAAATAACTTCTGACTCGTTCCTAAAATAAAGTCAAGATATTTTTTCCTCCTGCCTGACATGATTAGTTTTGAAGTTCTGTTCCAATTTACCCTGACCATATCCTCTCCCGTCTTCAATCACTCAAGAAAATTTTCTTTTAACTTTTTCCATTTTTTTTATGATCTTAATAGCTTCTTCAAGTAACTGTGTGATGGTGGGCTATTCAATATAAAGAACTATAACTCAGAAAACAATAGTGATAGCTAAGCCAACAGAAAAAAATCACCTGGAATTGCCCATATTATCTGGTAAATAATGGATGTTTTAGAAAGGGAGAGGTTTGAAACAGTTTGGTTTGGTTGAAATGAAGAGATAACTTGTTGCTGTATTCAGAGTCCTCTGAATAACAAAGTAATTTTTTTTTACTTTGTTAATAAAGTGTGGAGTTGACCAGCATCATACTAATAAATAAAGTATAAATCATATTTATTTATTGTGATCATTTCAAAATAACATCGAAAAATGATGTATTGTGGTGCATTTGTATTACTATGATGAAAAAAACCTTTTTTCTGTTTAAAATGATTTCAGACATCAAATTTCCTTCAGAAAACATGTATTGAAATATATACAATTATTAATTTGCAAAATAGTTTCCAGAATTGTTTTTTCCAGATGAGACTTGCAAAGAGTCATGGATTTTAGCAGAAACTCGAAGCAAGCAGTCCTTAAGCAGCACTAATCATAAGCAAAGTATAAAGCAGCAAACGTAAGAAAACTACATGGTGTGCAGCCTTTGTAAAGTCAATTTTATCAACTTATCAACACAGGAGTTAACATCATGCACTGACTAAAACACCTGCCATCTTTGGCCGGGTGTTCCTTAGTGCCATGTCTGCAGCAACCCTCATTTCCACTCGATTTCAGCCATGTTGAACCTTTTTCTTGGGCAGAATGATGTTTAATTAACCTTTGCACTTCCTGGGCTTATCACAGTGGCACCTATTTGACACACAGATAGTTTTGAAGGATGAAATTCCTCTCTGAACACAGTTCTTCATCCTCTCATCCCTAATAATTCCTGTCCTTGTTCTTTTGATGTCCAGGCCCTTAGCTATTCCCTGCACTTCCAATTAGCTAATCTCTTTGGGCTTCTCCTCCTTTCCCATCATACTGGACTCCAGTGTTAGTCATTTACAACATGTCAACTCTCACCTTAGACTTTTCTTCCTCCTATCCTTCTGCAATACTTGTTTGTCAATCTGAAATTCTCTACTACCTCCTTTGCCAAATTCTGCAGGAAGAAGTCACAAAACCACACAGTTCAACATATTACAAAATCATTCTGTCAGTTGGATTGCCACAGCTGCTGAGAAACCCCCTTTATTCTCCACACAGTGGTGAATCCCTATCTCTACCCTCCTCCCATTCTCAACCCACCTGCCTAGCAAGGTGGTCAAGAGTATGGGTTTTGAGGCCAAGTCTTAAATTTGATTCACAGACATACCTCTCACTGAGAGTCTTAAAAAAGGTAACAGTCGCTAAAGATTCCATTTCCTACACTTAAAATGGGGCTATTTCCACATGTGGCCTTGGAAAGTTTAAATGAGTTAGGACACGTCAACTGTTAAACACATCTCCTGGCAAATAGTAACTGCTAAACAAATAGTAACTAATTTTTAAAATGTATTATTGCAGTTAGAACCAACCAAAGAGTGCTTCCTTAGCACATCAGTTATTTTTGGAACTTCCATTTATTCTTTTGCATACCTGATGACTGAGACATTTTTTCTTGGAAACCTTTCTCTTTTAATCTGTACTTTTGGCCCCTGCCGCTTCCAAATTCCCCTGTTGATCTTGGTTTTATTTCCATCTTCCATCTCTCCCTTTCTACTACATAGTTCCTTCCCTTTTGGGTGGCAAACATTCTCAGTTTCTTCATTTCCTCCTTGCGATGCTACTATTCCAAGCTTCCACACCATCTGCCTCCCCGCCTTGCTGCCAAACTTATGGAAATAGATCATCTCTTGATGTCACCACTTTCTCAGAAGTACTTACTTCTCAAATTTAGCGCTTGTAATCGGAATTCAATGTAGGCTTACTCTATTGAATAGGTCTATTGAATATTATATTAATATCATTCTTTCCACACTACTACTGATTTCCTAATCACCAGTCATGCCCTCCTTTTGACGCTGTCTCCCGATTTGCCTTTCAGGTGCTACCATCGTCATTTATCTCTCTTTTTTTCAAACATTCCTTCTGTTCCCAGTTCTATCCCCTCCCTTTTCTCTTTCAATCTCCCCAAAGTAATTTCTTGTCAATGAAGTATTCTGTTTTTAGCCCTCTCTGCTCTCTACTAATTGATAGTTTCATTCATTCTGAAGATACTGACTCTCATCTTTATGCAGATGATTCCTGAATCCAAAATCTCAATTATGACCTCACTTCTGAAGTCCATGTTCAAAATTTAACTTGACTATCATACCCCCACTGTGTTTTACCCGTAGCATTTCAAATTAAATCAGAATATATCAAATTTATTATGCCTATTGTTTTTCCACTGACCCTCCTATTTATGTTCAAGTACCATTATTCTCCCAGTTGACACCTGGGAATCACCATTAATATCCTTCACTCCAGTTGCCCACATAGTCAAATATTTATCAGATCTACAAATCACCTCAACCTCCTTCACTCCTACCACCATTATTCTAGCTTGGGCCCTTACTAGTCATTCCTGGGACTATTGGAACACAACCTCCTACTTGGTATTTCTGCTTAAGATCTGCTTCCTATTTTACATTTTGCTGACTGTATCACTAGCCACTGTGAAAACTTTCAAACTCACTTAAGTCTAGACTCTTAGTCCCATAACCCTGTTCTCTATCTCACCTTTCCAGCTCTATGACTGTATATTATGACATTCGATACTCAATGTCAACTGCTCATTCTTTTCCAAATGCCTGCCTCATTTGATCATCATCACTCATTAACTGTATCTCTCATACCATATACGGGGCTTTAAGAAATAATAATAAATTGAATTGTTGAAATGGGCTTATGTATAGAGATATGATAAAAGCTTTCTCTCAGGTTTTGTCTCCTTCTGAAATTCTACTGCATCTTGTGTGATTGGTGAAGGTCTAAGTATTTCTCAAAACCCCACTAAAATATAATCTTGCTGAAGATTGCATTGCCACAAAGTAAGCCTCTTATAATGTCACCTGCTTGTCTTATCCCGTTTTTAAATGAAGAGATTTCCTCTTATTTATCATTGCATCTCAAATACCATATATGAGGCTCCAAGTGATAATAATACATTGAATTGTTGAAATGGGCTTATGTATATAATAAGAGATAAATAGATATAAAGGTCATAGAGCATCAAAAAAATGTTGTGACCAACCATTGCCTTATTTTTTAAATATGTTTAAGAATTTGTTAGAATATAGGCATCCTTTTGAAAAGAATTTCTAAATTTTCACTGAATCTGTAAAGATAATATTTTAGGATGTTCCCCAAATAGATTCCATTAACCTTTATGCCCAGCCCACATTAGCCACCCACATCCATGGCTTGTTCTGGCCTTTTGCCACAAATATCCTCCACATCTCTATCATAATATCCAAAATTCAACTTTATTCTCACTCTTTTTTGACTTTATTGAGCTTGCCAATCCAGTAACTCGGCTATTTTCTTTCATATCACCAATCCCTCCTTGGATTCACTTTTTTCACTATCTAGCTCTGCCTCCATGAAGACACTTGCTTGCCTTTACACTCCTTTAGCCTACCACCCTGTCTTTATCTCCAGCAGCCACTAAAGGCCATCTCCAAGTCATTCAGATCATGAGCCCATGGAAGATCAAATCCATATGCAGGCTGATATCTCTGTTCCTTTAGGGGAGCTTTCCTTTCTTCTGACTCCAGCTTGTTTGAGCTCAAGCATTATTTCCTCTGGGAAAACTTTCCTGACTAAATGCACCAACAGCTTACAGACCGTGTTCCCATAGGAGCCTGTGCATGCATTTCATTCATTTTTTTCAGCAAATATTCCTTAAGTCTTTGTTCATAGACTTGCTCAGTATTAAATAGAATAATCTAAACAAGGGGAAGTCAGGTTTGAACACTATTTAGAATTATATTTAATTACCTACAGCAACTGCAAAACTTCTAATCACCTCATAAAATAATGCTTCATGTATTTGGTATCAGTCAAAAAATCAAAATAGATCAACTACTTACTATTACATGATGTTGGATGAGTTGCTCATACTTACTAAATGTCCTCAGTTTCCTAAACAGTCAAAAGAAGATAACATTACCCATCTCAGAAGATTCTTATCAAGAGTAAATTCAACAATATTTTAAAGCAACTGACAGGTGTTTGTCCAAAAGTTAGGTAAAAATGTAGTTATTATCATTAGCCTCCAAAAAGACAACCTGAGGGGGAAAAATCCTTTTTGCACAACCCTGAAACCCAAACTGAATGTCCCTGTGTATGCTGTCCTCTGAATTATTTGACCCAGGTCATATTAACTCTGTTTGAAAAAAAAAAGTCACAATCTAAGAATCTGTAACTTAGATTAGAACACAGAGGTTTATTTGTCATGAAAGATTTTAAGCGCATTCATTTTAAGTGTGTTATTTGTTGGTTTGCTTATGGTCCTTGACGCTTCAAGAAATAAGAAACAGATTTGTTTTCATCTAGCATGCAGAAATGCCAAAGTGCACAGAATTGCCATTAATTTTCTCCAAGTGGAATGTCCTTATGCGTCAAATTCTTTCTTTAAAGGGTCATTTTGAAATTGTGATGCTGATTCAAAATGTCCAGCAACAATTTTTTTACTTCTCTTTGATTTTTTCCTATATTCTGGAATAGTCTGAAAACATATAGTTTAGAAATGAAGTGTCCTTCATTTCTAAACTATAAATCTAGAGGGAAAAAATCCTACTTGTAAAGTAGAGAAGTTCTTCTCCAGGTAAAATCACACCAAGGACATAATGCAATGGAGCTCAATCTTAAAATCTCTAACAAATGAGGATATATGAAATTCCACCCAATTGTATCTTCTAAATTAAAGTTGTTAAAAAAATTAAATATTTAAAAACAATCCTTTTAAAACTGGAAATGCAAGATAACTTATCCAAAACACTTTTTTTTGTTAAAAGCTAAGGACATTTCTAATATAGGTAAATATTACAGGATGGTGAATAATTTCTTTTGATATTTTTTCTTATCCAAAAACAAATAAATGTGTAGAAAAAAATTGCCTTCAGACGTATAAAGCTAAGTATCAATAGCCAATTGAAACATATTAATTGTAAATACGAATTATAAGAAATTTCAGAAAGTTGCCTTAGATACAGAAGGGTTATTCTCTTATCATCTTAAAAACTCTACTGCAAATAATAATTTTAAAGGTTGTATTTACTCTAGAAATAATTATTTACACCTTGTATCAGATGGGTTGCCTGGGTTACGTTAAATGATATCTTCAGCTATATATTCCCGACTATAGCTTACTTAGTTTAACATTTTTGTATAGAATAATCTTCTTTACTTCTCTAAAAGTTGGTAAATTTGTACTTGCTTCTATTATTATTTTAAAGCCATATCTTCTAGTGTGTTGTTTACTACTCACATGGGCTTGTGTGTCTTCAAACTGATTTTTTTTCATCTTTTATTTATTATTTTTACCCATTTTCCTGTTCATACATATCCCTAGAGGCACTTCGAAGTTGATTGATTTCTTGATTAGTTTTCAAACTGATTTGTTCTAACTCATCATGTACTTTATTTTCATATTCTGTTTTATAAAGTTATCTGTAAGGAGTCAAAGGAATATCCATAAATATTCTTTTGAAACAAATAGGCTTTTGCCTTCCATATGAGATTATTTTTTATTCGATATTTTTAATTATGATATTGTGGGGTACAGTTAAGGGTTAGGTGTACAAATATGCCTCGTTCAGGCACCCTTGTTGATAGGAAGTGTCCCCCTGTCCCCAGACAGATATTTACTACCATTAATCCCATCACCCTACCCCTCCCCCGCCATAGTTTCCCACCACTGTCAGTCATTTTCTTGTGGTAATACGTTGGATGATCAAGGTCTACTATATGAGTGAGAACATGTGATACTCAGTTTTTTGTTTATGTGAGAGGTCACTCAGTATTATAGACTCTAGTTCCATCCAGGTTGCTACAAAGTTCACGATTGTGTTCTTTTTTATGGCTGCGTAGTATTCCATTGTGTATATGTACCACATTTTTTAATCCAGTCCTCTTTTCATGGACAGCATGGTGGCTTCCATGTACTTGATATTGTGAACAATGCTGTGATAAATATACGTGTGCAGGTATCTTTTTTTATAGAGTGATTTGAGTTCTTCAGGGTATATTCCCAGTAGGGGGATCGCGGGGTCATATGGGACGTTGGTATTTAGAGCTTTTAGAAATCGCCACACTGCTTTCCACAGAGGTTACACTAGTTTACACTCCCACCAAAGTGTAGAAGTGTTCCCTTTTCCCCACACCCTCTCCAGCAACTGTTATTTTTTGAGTTATTGATAATTGCCATTCTGACTGGAGTTAGGTGGTATCTCAGAGTGGCTTTGATTTGCATCTCCCTGATGATTAGTGAGGTTGAACATTTCGTCATGTGTCTGTTGGCTGCTCGGATGTCTTCCTCTGAGAGGTGTTTGTTCATATCTTTTGCCCATTTTATAATGGGGTTGTTTGTTTTTTTCTTTTCAGCACATTTGAGTTCCTTGTAGATCCAAGATGTTAAGCCTTTGTCAGACCTGGAGTCGGCAAATACTTTTCCCAGTCTGTAGGCTGTCTCCCTGCTCTCTTGATGGTTTCTTTGGCTTTACAGAACCTTGTCAGTTTAATGAGGTCCCACTTGTCTATCTTCTCTCTTATGGCTTGTGGGTTTCGGGTCCTGTTCAGGAATTGGGTGCCAGTTCCAATTTCCATGGGGGTATGTCCTTCATTTTCTAAGGTTCTTATGGTTTGAGGTTTTACATTTAGGTCTCTGATCCATTTAGAGTTAATTTTTGTGTATGGGGATAGATTGGGGTCCTGTTTCAATCTTCTGCATGTGGTCAGCCAGTTTTCCCAGCACCACTTACTGAATAGGTTTTCCTCTCCCCAGTGGTAGGTGGTGGAGGCTTTGTCGAGATGAGTCGGTTGAGAAATTGAGATTTTGTTTCTGGAATCTCAATTCTATTCCATTGGTCTATATGCCTTTTCCTGTACCAATACCAAGTTGTTTTGATGATTGTAACTCTATAGTAAAGTTTGAAGTCTGGTAATGTGATACCTCCTGCTTTGTTTTTTTTTGCTGAGGATTGTTCTGGCTATTCTTGGTCGTTTTTGTTTCCATATGAATTCCTGTGTTGTTTTTTCTAGGTCTGAAAAGGATGTTGCTGGTAATTTGATGGGTATTGCATTGAATCTGTAGATTGCCTTTGGTAGGATGGACATCTTCACAATGTTGATTCTTCCAATCCATGAGCATGGGATATTTTTCCATTTGTTTGTCATCTTTGATTTCTCTGAGCAGTGTTTTGTAGTTTTCATTGTAAAGGTCTTTCACGTATCTGGTTAGGGAGATGCCAAGGTATTTCATTTTTTTTGTGGCTATTTTGAATGGCATCATGCTTTTTATTTGGGTTTCTGTTTGTTTATTATTGGTTTAAAGAAATGCAATTGTCTTTTGCACATTTATTTTATATCCTGAGACTTTGCCAAAGTCCTTTATCAGTGTAAGGAGGTTTTTGACAGATTCTTTTGGGTTTTCAAGGTATACAATCATGTCATCTGCAAAGAGAGATAATTTGACTTCCTCTTTACCTATTTGG
>CAUYQG010009293.1:0-16771 GCA_963574415.1 Tarsius wallacei
GTAGCGCGCGCCTGTAGTTCCAGCTACTTGGAAGGCTGAGGCGGAAGGATCGCCGGAGCCCAGCAGGTCGAGGCTGCGGTGGCCGGGAGCGGCCACTGCACTCCAGTCTGGGCGACAGAGTGAGACTCCAACTCAAAAGAAAAAATAAAATAAAATAAAATAAAATACACAGGGTGTTTTGTTTTGTTTTTCTTATAGAGACAGGAGTTTGCTATGATGCCCAGGATGGTCTTGAACCCCTGCCTTGGACTTCCCGAGTGCTGGGATTACAGGTGTAAGCCACTGTGCCAGGCCCTCACAGATTTTTGAAGTATTGAAGAGCTGAGGGTGCCCTGTAAAATGGTCTTAATAAAATGGGTGTAACTCCATCAGCCTTTCCTCGTCTTTCCTCTTTCAACTGACATTGATTTTGTGTCCACTCTCTTCCATTCCTTGTGCAAGATTTTGGGGACACAGTATAAACAAGACACTGTCCCTACATTTAATCCATAAGCAAATAAGTACAATGCCATGGCACAAGAATTGGATCTCAGAAGATGAGGGGACTCTCCAGACATATTGGGAAGGGGCATTCTAGGCTAGGGAGCAGTATTTGAAAAGCTATGAAGGGACATCAGGTTGGTGTTTAGGGTTGTATTCATCTTTTTTGCGTTGCTATAAAGAAATACCTCTGAGAGGTGCTTCTTTGTAGCAAAGAGGTTTATTTGGGTTCACAACTCTACAGAGCACTGACATCTGCTGGGTTTTTGGTGAGGACTCTGGAAGTTTATAATCACATTGGAAGGCAGAGAGGGAGCAGGCGTGTCACATGGCAAGAATGGAAACCAGAGAGAAAGAAGGGAGGTGCCAGGATCTTTTCAACAACCAGCTCTGTGTAAACAAATAGAGCAAGAACTCACCCATTACCATGAGAAGGGCACCAAGTCATTCATGAGGGGTCCGCCCTCATGACCAAACACCCCCACTAGGCCCCACCTCCAACACTGAGATCGCATTTCTTTTTTTTTTTTTTGAGTTAGAGTCTCACTCTGTCTCCCAGATTGGACTGCAGTGGCACTCTCCCGGCCACCGCAGCCTCGACCTGCTGGGCTCCAGCCATCTTTCCGCCTCAGCCTTCCAAGTAGCCGGAACTACAGGCGCGTGCTACCACACTCGGCTAGTTTTTGATTTTTATTGTAGAGACGAGGTCTCGCCAAGTTGCCTGGATGGGTCTTGAACCCGCGGACTCAGGCAATTCACTTGCCTCGGCCTCCCAAATTGCTGGGATTACAGGCTGAGCTACCGAGCTGGCCTAGAATCGTATTTCAGTTGTGATTGGAAGGAACAAACAGCCAGACTACATCAGGGTATGACCAGAGCGTGGGACATGGTGGGCTTGGCAACAACAAAACCCAAGGGGCAGCATTGGCCCCAGGCGATGTCTGCGGTGGCAGGGTGGTGCGCTAGGGGCATGTGGGTTCTTTACCTGGGTCTGCCCAGTGCCCTTTCAGAGAAACAGCCCAGAAAGTCACTGAAATGCTGCCTGCCTGTCTCCTCATGGGTGCAGAGGACTGGAATCAGTTGATTGCCTTTCTCAGGTATTTCTTCCAAGTCCTTGAAAGGGAGCAAACTAGTCAGCTGGACACCAGGTACAGGAGCAAGTGAGGTTCACTTCTGGCTGCTGGTGTCCCCGGACCCCGCTGGCCCACTCTGTGCCTTGGGTCCTGAGACCGGGTTCCTCAGTCCTGCCCCAGCTTCCTAGCAGTGCAAGAGACAAACATTTGGGCCCACAACTGCCATCACATGCCCTGATCCCTCCACAGGAGCCAGAAGAGATAAACTCCAAGGCTGGAGCTTGCCAGGCTTCCCAGGAAGTTGCCAGGGAGTTAATATGTGATACCTCAACCCCAAACACTCAGAGGGGAAACAACATGCCCGTGTCTCATTCAGACCCAAATTGAACCAGGGGTTCCAACCCAGTGAGAATGAACATTGAGGGGTAGCACAACCTTCAGTTGGAGGTTCCCCACCAATGAGCATCCAAGAGTCTGGCAAAGCACCTGAGCCAGCCTTAATGCAGATGCTACCAGCAACCACACACTGACCCTAACCCACTGATCCTCAACCTGTGTGTAAAACCACAACAATCTGAATCCAAGTCCAGGCCAGGCCTCACTGACCCAGAGCTCACCCTGCATAAAATAACCAAAAATAACTCCAACACCATCTTCAGTGCCAATAAATCCTATACTGGCCTCAGCCCTAATTTCAACTCCAATTCCAACCTTACCCCGGTCAAAGGAAATACAGAAGAGAGGGATCTTTGGGGAGAGAAGCACTGCTGCCCCACAATCCGGTGGCCTTGACCGACAGCTGTCTGCAATTTGTAGCTTGAAATGTACCTAGGACAATTGTCCTTTGGGTTTATAATCTGATAGGAGACTCCTGCCGTCATTATAGGATTTAGTCCACAGAAATGTGTTTGGAAAGAACCAGACCTTGGAAGTTCCTAGCTGAGAAATAGAGGCATTTGAGTTATTTCCTCTATGAATAGCAGACTGGGATGGGAGTTCTTAAGAAACTCTCTTCCAACTCCTGATCTGCAGGAGTCATCAGGAAATGGGATTATCTTCAATTTATAAATGATGAATAATTACCAGCTTCTAAGAAGAGAGAGGAAGGGGGTACTGTGTCAAACGAGAATCCAAAGGAAGAAGCTAGGCTGTTACAGAGACGCCAGCATATTAATTCTTACTCCGTGTTCAGCCTCCTCCCGAGCCCGGAAGGCTGGTTCTGGGGCCCAAGGGTAAGTCGGGTCTCCTAAGCCTGGCTCAGAGCACGAGGCCCTGGGGAAAGTCCCAGAATTGTGCTCAGCTGAAGGAGGCAGAGGTCAGTCCGGAAATGTGACTTCAAAATGGGCTGTCAATCAAAGGGAAACAAGACAAATAACAGAGGCTGAGACACAAAGCCCAAAGGCAGGATGACAGGAGCAGTGAGGGCCAGGAAAATGGGGTGGGGGTGGGGTAAAGCCAGCAGTCCGAATTAATTCCAGGGTCCATGCCAGCGCCCCAAGCAGCTTTTAGACTCTCACAGCACAAGTGTGCATGGGAAAGTCAGATTCTTTTTTTTTTAATAACCCCTTTTGCAGATTGAAAATAATTGAAAATGTAGAAAGTATGACAAGTTTGTAGGAGTAAATTAAAATATACTGCACCCCTTGACTTGAGTTATAGTCATTTAAAAGTGGAGAACATGACTAGGCCTTAATTGTTTCAAGAATTTATCCATTTACCTTCTAGGTTCAGTTACTAACATCTAAAAGAAAGGAAAATCCTGGCTGGGTGTGGTGACTCATGTGGGTAATCCCAGCACTTTGGAAGACCAAGGCAAAGGATTGCTTGAGCCCAGGAGTTCGAGATCGGCCTATCGAGATTGGCCAAAGTGAGACCTTATCTCTACAAAAAATTAAAAAATTAGCTGGGCATGGTGGCACACACCTGTAGTCCCAACTACTCAGGAGACTGAGGGAGAAGGATCACTCGAGCCCAGGAGATGGAGGCTGTGGTGAGCCATCATCATGCCACTGCACTCCAGTCTAGGGGACCGACCTCAACTCAACAAAAAAACAAAACAAAAAACTCCTTCTCCCTTCTTTGTCCAAAAGGACAAAGCCTCCAAAAAGAAACCAAGGCCACAGCTGATGCTAACAGACCGGGTTCTATTTCCTGAATTACAGGGAAGGCAAGTTCCATTCATTCAGAAAAGAGTTATGGATCATGTCCTGTGTCTGGCACTGTGCTGGGCCCTGGGTTCCAGAAAAGCAGGTGCCATCCCTTCCCTCAGGGTATTTACACCTTTTGCAAAGGCTGCCATGGTCCTCGAAAGTCAGTCCTACAACATATCACTGACACACACTCAGACACATACTCCCACCTACTGAGTGTGCACAGTGTGTGCACACTCACATACACACATCACACTGACATGTACTCACACACTCACAGACAATACACTCCCACGCACGCACTCAGATGCTCACCACGTACCCTCACACACTCCCACACCACACTGTCACATACTAGCCGGTCGCTTCCTCCTTCCTCTGTGTTCCCTTAGTGCCTTGTGTAAACATACGGTAGTATGATTGATTATATAGCATCTCTCCCTCACCTCTGCCTCAGCCTAGAAACTTCCAAGTTCATTTCTGTGAGCCTATGTTCCTGCGAAGTACCTGGCACATAAGAGGTGCTCCATAATGTTCGGTGCATGAACTTTGAATGCCATGACTAAGGACTTTGGTCCAAGGGGCAAGTCTCAACCTCTCCCAGACACCTCCCTTCTCCTCAGTGGCTGGAATTAGAGTTAGGGAGAAAAAAATCTAAGAGAACCCATCAGAAAAATACTAGATTCTGTGACAAGGTTCTCCCAGCTCAGCCCTAGACTCTGCCGACCCTGCCCCCTCTGTGGTAGACACAGTGATCCTTCCTGCTCCCTCAAGTGTGTGGGGGAAGACCGTGGCCTTGTGAGAAGATGCAGAAGAGACTGTCAGATCTGTATGATGGTCTCAAGGCTTCCCTGCCTGATCCTCCCCTTTCTCCTGTTTTTTCCATTCACGATGTTACTTCCCAATAAACTTTTTGCACACTTCATCCAAAAAAAGGAGAGGGGTGGGAAAGGAAGAAGAGGAGGAGCATGCTGCTGGCCGGGCATGGTGACTCAGCCTGTAATCCCAGCTCTTAGGGACGGCGAGGCAAGAGGATTTCCTGAGCCCTGGGGTTCAAGACCAAGGCAACTTGGTGAGACCTCGGCTTTACAATAAATCACAAAAAAAATTAGCCAGGTGTGGTGGCGTGCGCCTGTTGTTCCAGCTACTTGGAAGGCTGAGACAGAAGGATCACCTGATCCCAGCAGGTCAAGGCTGCAGTGGCCATGAGCAACATGCCACTGCACTCCAGCCTGGACGACAGAGTGAGACTCCAACTCAATAAAAAAAAGAAGAGCTGCACCCCAAGCCTGCACCCATTGGCAAGAGTGCCACAGGCCTAGGTCTGACCCTCGGTTTCAAGGAACCACAATCGGATTCCTCAGCCCTTAGAAGCCTGAACAGATGCTGGGAAGCTGAGATGTGTTCACCAGCTTCACTCAGGGTAGTGGGTAAGCCCCAACAGCTGAGAAACCTCAGGAGACGAAGGGGAGAGGAAAAGGGTGGGAAAGGCAGGATGGCCCCAGATGCACCCTGGAACACTGACTCCAACCAGTTTGCAGAGCAGATCCCAAAGTAGCATCTCAATCTCGGGGCTACTAAAGCCCCATAGTCCCTACAACCCTTCTCGTGGTAGGTCAGCTCCAGGCCATGCCCAGGCCAGGCCGAATGAATGCCCACATCACTTCAGAGCCACCCACCTCTTCCGAGGGTCAGACCTAGGCCTGTGGCACTCTTGCCAATGGGTGCAGGCTTGGGGTGCAGCTCTTCCCTGTCACAATATCTGGGCAGATTTGGCCTTCATCAGCCATCCCCGGTGCTCTGCTGGGGTCATGTGCCCCCTGCCCTACTCCTCCCAGGCACCTTCATGGCACAGCCCTGGGGCACCTTCATGGCACAGCCCTGGGGAGCCAGTCCCAGGAAACAATGCCTGGGATCCTGGAAGTGAGAGAGTTTTCGTGATGCACAAAGCACGTTTCAACGCCACCCTAGGAACTTGCTTCTGTCCCTGGGCTCAGCTTTGAGAGACCAGGACTTGACCACATCCCCCAACCTGCCATAAAACTCCAATACAGAGACCCCTCTTCTCCTCCTGCAGGAAGACAGCAGCAGGCCAGACCTTCTAGTCTTTGTGCAGTTTCCCCACCACCCAGCTGTGAGCCTGCACCCACCTTGGGACCCATTAGCATTTTTAAGGTTCTTATTCCCATCTACATCCTGCCCTGGGATTGTTCTCTTCCTTGAGGCATTAGCACCTTCCCTTAGCCTTTTCTCACCCAGGCCCCACCTGTCTGGGGTCAGCCTTCAATCCACAAAGTGTCAGGGGAGGAACTGAAAGCCCAGTCACACGTCCCAGGCACGTTTCACAGACTGGTTTCACAGCCTGTCCCTTCCTGTCGGAGGCACGTCCTGAAGTCGGGAATCCCTCCATCTTTTCTCCCTCCCCCACAAGAGGTGCTCCTATAATCAGTAGGCATCAGTCAGCTCTAATCAACCCCCTGTTTTGACTATTTTAGCAGCAATAAAAGGGCCATAAAGAGCAAGTCAGTGGGCCCACTAGGAGCATGGCGCTCCTTCAATGTGATATAATGAAAAACACCAAGTGCTTCCTCGGAGCCCTAAGTGACAGCCTTGGCAGCTGAGCTATTGGGGGAAGCCTAATTATGCTATAAATTAAAGGGCTTTTTTTTTTTACTCAACATTATGACCTTTAATAAGATTGTTTTTACAACCAGCTGTCAATAAATCATCCAGGAGCGCCAGTGAGAAGCATTCTCTGAGAACTTCTGCGAATTTCATTAGCTGCAGTTTATTTGGTTTTGGTGAGCTATGATGTTTTTTAAATCTCAAATTAAAGGCTCTGAACCGTAAAAGCTAATTCAGAAAAGTTCCTGTTTCAGCCTCCGAAAACAAGCCCCCCCTAATTGCAGAAATTAGCTGAGATGTGGCCAGGCCAGGAGGTCATTAGCTGGGAAGCAATGACAAGTGGCTGAGGCTTCCTCAGGCTTGACAGTCATGAGCTGCCACAGAACCTGAAGGTGACAGTCCCAGACTGGACAGCTGGCCCTACAGTGGCCAGCCCTGGGAGGTCGTGGCCCTGAGAGATCGCTGAACTCAAGAGAGACAGGCCAGCTGACCCCTCCCAGCCTTGCCACTTGAGTCGGCCAACAGACACAAAACTGTTTCACCTACTGCTTGGAACCTGTCCTCACCTCCAGCTTTCTTGGAGTTCAGTTCCTGTCCTCCTCAGAACACCAACACCGCATGAGTGTTATCATCTTTCTGAAATGCATACAAAGAGACAGATGAAGAGTAGGGATGAGAGCTGCATGTTCAGAGGCATCAGCTATGGCGATGGAGTCCATGGATGGAGTTGCCCACCTTTTAAGAAAGCCAGTGGGCCTGGTATATACCACACAGCAGCTAACATACAAGGAGGCCTGGGTTTAAGTTCCAGTCCCACCATTAATCACGGAACCTTGGGAAAGTAGAGTGCACACTTAGGACAACAAAGCCAGACAGACCTAGTTCAAATACTGGCTTCAACCCCTGCTAGCCGAGTGACTCTTAGGTAAGTTATTTCATCTTTCTGGGCCTCAGTTGCCTCATCTGTAAAATGGGGATACGATCAGGACTTCTAGAGTGTTGTTGCGAGAATGAGTGAGCTGAGGCATATAAACCATCTAGCAAGTGCTGGTAAGCTCTTAATAAACAGCTAGTAGGCCGGACTTGGTGGCTTAGCCTGTAATCCTAGCACTTGGGGAGGCCGAGGTGAGTGGATTGCCTCACCCCGCGGGTTCAAGACCAGCCCAGGCAATTTAGTGAGACCTCGTCTCCACAATAAACCAACAGATTAGCCAGGTGTGGTATCACGCACCTGTAGTTCCGGATACTTGGAAGGCTGAGGCAGAAGGATCACCGGAGCCCAGCAGGTTAATGCTGGGATGGCTGTGAGTGTGTCACTGCACTCCAGCCTGGGCGACAGAGTGAGACTCCACCTAAAATAATTAATTAATTAATTAATTAATTAAACAGCTAGTAATAATGGCAAGAGAAAGAGTGGTTGCATTTACCCCTCTAGGCCTCAATTTCATCAACCTAAAAAAGAGACAGTAAGCCAGGCTCGGTGGCTCAGCCGATAACCCCAGCACTTTGGGAGGCTGAGGTGAGTGGATTGCCTGAGCCCATGGGTTCAAGACCAGCCCTGGCAACTTGGCGAGAGCTTGTCTCTACAATAAATAAATTTTTTTTTAAAATAGCCAGGCATGGTTACGCATACCTGTTCCAGCTACTTGGAAGACTGAGGCAGAAGGATCATCGGAGCCCAGCAGGTCAACACTGGAGTGGCTGTGAGCATGCCATTGCACTCCAGCCTGGGCAACGGAGTGAGGCTCCAACTCAAAAAAAAAAAAAAAGAAAGAAAGAAACAGTAGATGAAAAAATGCTCAGCCTCACTAGTCATCAAAGAAATTAAAACCACATTGAGACATCACCTAACTCCAGCCAGGATGGCCATCATCAATAATTCAAAAAACAGTAGATACTGGAGAGGATGTAGGGAAAAGGGAAAAGAAATACTTCTACACTGTTGGTGGGAGTGTAAACTAGTACAACCTCTGTGGAAAACAGTGTGGTGATCCCTAAAAGACCTAAAAATCGACCTTCCATATAACCCTGCAATCCCCCTACTGGGAATATGCCTGGAGGAACTCAAATCACTTTGTGAAAAAGATAGCTGCACACACATGTTTATTGCAGCATTATTCACAGTAGGAAAAACATGGAATCAACCATGTTGCCCATCGAAACATGGTTTTTTAAAATGTGGTACATATACACGATGAAATATTACACAGCCATAAAGAACAAAATTATGAACTTTGCAGCAACTTGAATGGACTTAGAGTCTGTACTACTGAGTGATCTATCACAGATACAAAGAACCGAGTACCACATATTCTCATCATAAGCCGAGCTTGAACAATTATAATACTATAAGAAGGGGATTGACAGTAGTGAGAAACCGCCAGGGGAGGGGGTGGTAGGATTGGCAGTTGAAGGAAACTGCCAGGGGAGTGGGGGCACTCCTCATCAAAAAGGGTACCTGCATAATGAATTTGTATACCTAACCCTGAATTGTACCCCACATCTTTAAAATTAAAAATTAAAAAAAAGACACTAGGTGATTTCTAAAGCCACTTGCATCACTGTACGGAGTGATTCAGAGAGATGAAAACTCACGTGCTTAGACCCTTCGGAGGTCCCCCCAACTCCCATAGAATTGTCTAAGCTCCTTGGAAAGAGCCTGCCTGGTTGGGTCCCCAATTGCCCTTCTGGGTTCATCTCCTGCCAGTCTTGGTTAACAGAACTTGTGGCCACAATACCCTCTACCTCTAGGCCCAGGCACAGTCCTCCCCTGCCTGGCATCATTCCCTGCAGAGCCTGTTCACCTGGCTAATTCCTACTCCTTCTGCCAGGTGCCTAATGTCACTTCCCCCAGAAAGCTCTCCTAGTCCCATCATCCCTCCTTCTCCACTCCCACAAGTGCCACGATAGTGTCTGGTCTTCTACTACCAAAGACTTGTCACCTTACACTGCCTGCTCTGTCTAATCCACTGTTCCCATCAAAGTAGGCTGTGTCTGTTCTGGTCTCCTTGGACTCCCTAGGTCAATACTGTCCTTAAAATATTTGCCAAAGGAATGTTCAATGACACAGCATTTAGAGTCATATAAGATGGGGGGATAAACGATATGCAGAAATAGAAATATTTATTTCAGTGGCAATTATTTGATTTGTGAGTAGGAGCTATGTTTCTTTTTTTCAATGAAGTGAGTATATTAGAAGACTGTCAGAAAATAAGACCGTTCATACATCTTACCATGGCCTTAACCATCTGACGCTCATCGCCCTTCTCAGAGAATGAGGAGGAGGCAGGGAGGAGAAAAAAACTAAAGAAGCACTAAGTAAGGGAAAGCTGAATCAGAAAAGATTGACTTGGAGGACCAAGAGAAACCAATGCTAGGACTCAGCAGGGTCCTATACTCCATGCCCCCAACTCTTTTTCTCTACTTTCTACCACCCAACTTCCTCCATATGGCAAGAAATCTACCTGGGAGGCAGAGGCACCATTGTCTTTCCTCCTAGGGCAGAGACAGCAGTGGCTCTAAGATCTCTGAATGAAAACCATCAGGGAAGCTACACATGGGAAGTGAAATGCCAGCCCCTGGGCATCAGTGACTGTGAAGAAGCATGGCATCGACACTCACCTGACTTCCTTCGGTTTGCCCCATTAATCAGCTCCCCAGGTCATCAGTGCGTCTCGCCTCAGGCCCACAGGCCTGGTTTTCGTATAATACACATTTCCCCCAGTTTTTATTTCATCTGTTTTTTTCGAGCAGCCTTTTCATTATTTCTGAACATTTGAGTTTTTAAAAAAATGTAAATTACAGACGCCTGTGGATTGACGTAATGTGAAAAGAAGGCGGCTGTTTCCCCTTCCTCCAAACAGGGAACATGGTTTTTAAAATTAATAAACCCCTTAAATCTCATGAAGCCCATTTTGACCTTTTTTTAAGTGGCTATTTCCCGAAGGGAAAAGCAAAAAGAAGAAGCAGGGGAAAGTGTTTCGCATCATGTCATGGCAGGAGAGGAGACGGTCCCAGTCCATGCAGATGGAGTCTGTCCGTTTTCTCAGGTCCAAGGTTGCAGTGGCCAAGAGACTGGCCATGGCGAGCCTGGGAGGAGGAAGCCCACAGCATGGGGTCCAGCCTCGGAAGTCCCAGTAGGGAGGAGAGACTGAGCAGATGCAGGAGAGAGCAATTTCATGGGGTGGGGGCAGGGGTGTTCTGAAGATGGTGGGAGCTGAAGGATCAAAAGAGAAACAGGAGAGCTCAGTCTTGACTTTAGAGAAGGCAGAGAGCCACCATTGTCTGCCTTCTCTAAAAACAGGAATTGAATGTGGAGGACACCTTGGAATTAGGAGGTACAAATAATAGGGATAGCTGAAATAGCACATGAGGAGCTCAAGGGAGACAACCAAAGACATGAATGAAGATGGATCAACCTCTACTGTGTGTGAGACTCTTCTGTTTTGAACACTCACAGCAAGGAGGGCTGCACTTGGTAATCCCTAGGGACAGAGTCCAGCATCACTTTCCTCTTTCCAGAATCAGGCACTGGATACAACCCTGAACCGAACACCTGCCAGAGAGAGACACATAGAAAGTATCCGGCGATATTTACTGAATAAATGAATGAGCTAATATAAGAATGGATGAATGAACAAATGGAATGAGCACCTCCTAAGCAACTATAATCCTTCCAAAAGGAAGTATGAGTGCCTTTTCTCCAAAAACACCAAGATCACACTTCCCAATAGCAGGACTGCCATGCATGATTGCACAGGCATTAAGGATACAGATAACATTCCTTCCTTCCAAAACAGTTTGTCATTCAGAAAGTAAAGTTTTCTAATAAAAATCGAGGAGTCTCTCTTTCTCTCCCTCTCCCTCTCCTGGGTTCAACAGGCTGGGACTGGAAAATTAGAGAAGGGAGAAGGGACAATAAAGTCCATTTGGAAGGACTGGACCCCAGGGAGAGGCTGGTGAGCTCCACCCTGTGCGTCCCCCACATGTTGGATCCTTGCTATTTAGACACTCACAACAGGTGTTGGAGTTTCTGGATTTGCCTTCAGCAAATCGATCAGTCTCCCTTCAATTCCAAGCTGGTTTGAAAATAATTTCTCCAGCATCTCCACCTCCCAATCCATTGAGGAGACTTTAGAATTGAGCAAGTTTAGCCCTTCCCCACAACATCCACATTAAACGACACCATTAGGGACTTCCAGAAGAAATACTTCTGCATCCCAAGACCCTAGGATTCACACTTTCTTCTAGGCAGTTGCAGTGGAATGGAGGAAATGGATTGTGTGAGCAGAGAGAACTCTGGAGTCAGCCCTTCTTGGGTGGAAGCCAGGGAGATGTGAATGGGTTGTCACCCAAAAGACAAATGTAGGTGTGTCCCCCGCAATGTGAATAGGCCATGTGTGTGCTTTGCCATCATCACACTACTCTGACTTATAATTTAGGGAGCAGAGGATAAGGCCTCAAAGAGCCAAAAAATCTTTGAGCAAAGCAGCTTTGAGCTCAAAGTAAAATCACTTAAAAAAATGCAACTGCTTATCAATTTTATTCTCCTTCTATTTAGATGTGAAAAATGCTCCAGAGGGAGGTTTCCTGAGCAAAGGCCAGGATTTACTGTGTATTTCCCACAAACAGGGCTCACTGGTTTGTTCTATGAGAAATGAAACCCAGAGGACCCACCCAGCAGGCCTCATGGGCAAGAAGGAGTCTAAGCCAGATTAAAAAATCCACTTCAGGACTTTTTTACTGCTGGAGTGGGTTGGAGAGCTGTCAATGGGCAGGAAAATAGCACATCTGGAATGTGACTCTGTCCCCGTGTTGGCTGGTATAACTCAACATGTATGTCAGATCTTTTTTTTTTTTCCTTTTAATGGCCAAGATTTATCTGGCTTCTATTCATTTTTTAAGTCCGGGGTGAATATGATTGTTAAGTTCTATACTTTTACATTTGTGTAAATTAAAAGCCATATTTCACTACTGGGCAGATGACTTGCTTGCCTTTAAGGTAGAAATGGCAAAACCAAGCACTACAATCCCAGACGCAGATTACCCAACTCACCCAGAAGATACTAAAAGAGAAAGATCTTGTGATTTTCTTCACCAAAGCTATATATATCCCCTTTGTGCCTTTTTAAGATCTGGTTCTGGAAAAGTTGGCGCCAAGATGCTCAAACTGAAAGTATACTTTTGGATTAATTTAGTCAGTCATGTTCTGACCGTGGCAACAAGAGGCTATTATAAGGCCCCCTTTTTATTTTTTGTGGGGAGCAAATTGCTTTGTAAAATTGATATGGCCATCTTAACTCTTGAAGAGATTTGCAAGGAAAGTGAGTGGATCCTTCTGGAGACAGTGATTGCTTGATTTTTTTGGTCAGGGGCTGACTTCAGTTTTGACCATAGGGAATGTCTTTTTCATAAAGGCCATACTTGGCATTTGCTCTAAAGTTAAAAGCAATAGCAATGTAATAAATGTTTGGTAACAACCCCCTACATACTTAGATTTATTGGCTAGTTAAATCTTTAATGGTTAAAGTTAAAAACCTTTTTATTTCAATGGCCTGGGAATTTGCACAGCTGGAATGTTGCATTTTAATATATTCAAATTGGAATGGAAAAGCCAATGTGACCAGGACATTGACTTTCTTTCCTGGATGCTTCCAAGCCGGTAGTAAGCTGACAACAGGCATAGCCTTGCCCCAGGGCCTCCCTCCTCACCCCCAGCCAAGCCTAAACAGGGAAAGGAGGAGTGAGGGAAGGAAGCACGCTGCAGGGGCCAATCTGGGGGGCTCCATCTCGACTTTCACTTCCCTGTGTTTGTTCTCTCCCCAAGTTGTTGACAAATCAAAAAGTAGCTACACTGGGGTTCTGCCATTCAAGTGACCCATCTTAGTGGGGCCACACTCTGCTAACCTCTCTTTTCTGAGAACTCCCTAGTTTGGTGATCTGGACGGGAAAGGTGGTTCGCAGCAGCAGTGGTAAAGGGGCTGGGGTCAACTGACTTGATGGGGGTTGATGATGTGATGAGGGGAGATGGGGAGAAAGGAAAACTCTCGAGTCATAATGGAAGGACAGGAGTTAAGAGGTGGGAGTAACGGAAGTAACAAGGTTAGATATGTCGATGATCGAACCAAATGCTTACTTTGTTCCAAGTCACTTCAAGTTGCTTTACGTTAATTATTTCATGGATTCTCCAATTTGGTTCGATTTTACTCTCCTTGTACAGATAAGGAAACTAAGGTGTATGGAGTTAAGCAACTTGCAAAGACTAGAAAGAGATAGAGTCAGGCAGTGGGACTGGAAAGTCTACAATCTTGATGGGGTCTTCGAAAGGGTGGGAATGGGAATACCAGAGGCCTTGGAAATTAACAGTCATGAGTATGAAGAGTCATTGGTAAAGCAGAACCAGTAAGGAGAGTTCCAGCACTTTTAGGAACCATGAGGATGAGGACGTTCTCATCCTCGAGCACATCTCACAAGTGCACACCAGCTCTTCATCCCAGTAGCTCTCCATGCATCTTAGCACACAGAAACACGTTATGACAAGGATACTTTATGCACTCATCTACTGATTCCACAGGCATGAGCTTCAGAAACTCACACACACCATGGCACCCATGCTCTTGACAGATGCACCAACACTCAATCCCGCATCTCCCAGCACCACACACACACACACACACACACACACACACACACACACACACACACACACAGAGGTGTGCAGCCAAGGGATACACCAGATGCAGTTATCTTTTGATGAGCAGGATCCCTTGAAACCCAGTCATGCCTTTGTTTCTCAAATGTTAACTGACCACTGTCTGACCTGCTGACAATGACCACCCAGGCAAGGCTAGCTCCCAAAGGAGGAGGAATAAAGCAAGAATATAAAATGATCCAACACCCCCAGGGGACACAGTAGAGATCATCTTCCACTCATCACTTTCAATCCCCCATCCTAAGAGCCCTAGGCTCTCACCTTGAGAAGGGTCAACCCAACCTTTGCCAGTTCAAGGTTAAAGGTCAGACTTGGGTCTCTGGTCACTTATAGCTACCTCGGCATCCAAGATGAAAGCTGCAGACAGCAGGCACGTGGCTCATTCTTGTTAAGAAACCTTGATTGCTGGGCCCAGGAAGAGAAAACTCTTGATGGAAGGCACCAGGCGCTGAATTTTCTAGCTCTGAAATGCTAATATTTCTCAGATGGAGGCTCACAACGTTTATGGGGTTTTCAATTTCAAGGCCATTTTGGCTTTTTTATGAGGTTTGATGTACTCTGCACAAACATAGGTTTAATAATTGACAGAGCGCCAGACTGCCCACCTTGGCACATGTAGGTCTGTCGCAGAACAGCGAGGCTACTCAACTGGTATTGCCCACAAAGCCATGACAGTTGACTCCCTGGCACAGAATTCTTGCCAACTGCAGGAAGTTGGGAAATAAAAGAAACTTTTCAAATCAAAAGATGTCAATTTAACAGCCAAGCGACCTGGAAACAGATGTTCCTTGCCTGGACCTAAGAGCCGCCCACCCGCCCAGCCCATCCATCCTCCGGGTTTTCAAAGTCACTTCTTGTCAGGTGCCTTGGTTAAGAGGCAGAATTAATGAGCTGTGCTCCATTTTACGGCTGCCGTCTGATGTGGGAGCTACATGCAGGTCGCTCCTCGGACAGGCCAGCGCAGCCCCAACCCTTCCTCCAGCAGCTTGGCCTGGATCAAAGTGGAGAGCAGCTCAGCTTTTATAGCAAAATGATTAAAACCACGTGGGGCTTGTTTCCTCACACGTGACCTCCAGACAACGTGCAGGGGGGGAGCCAAGGAAAGGTGAACCCAGGGGTCTCTAGGCCCAGGGAAGAGTAGGACCCAAGATACAGAGACCAGAGCAAGTAAGCACAGGCGCACATGCACACACAAGTGCCACTCTAGCGAACTAACACACACCCTTACTCACATATGTGCTTTTTCCCAGCAAGTGGAAATGTATCCCCTAGAATGAGCTGCCAGAGGGTTAAACTAGCTAATTAGCCAGGTTAGGTAGGATCACAAAGAGATCGATGATTCACACAAATGATAATAGATAGATGGTATAGATAGATATAGTTTAGATGGAAAGATGGATAATATAGATAGATACAGTTAGATAGATAGATGATAGAGTGATTGATTGGTTGATTGATTCTAGCCATTCAATTACTCCTAGCCCTTGTAGAAAGTACAACTGGATTGTACTTACACAGTAAGGCCCAAATGTCCCTACTGCATCTGGACAGATAATTTCTCACCCACCTGTAGTCTTTGGCAATTTCACCACAGCTGAAAATGACAGCTCCCTGGTGGTAGACAACATTGCCTCTAGACTGATCGATTTAATCTATCGATTGCCTGATTCTCCTCCTAGTATTCATGCGGAATCCCTCCGCCTCCAGCAAAGACTGAGCTTAGTGATTTGTTTCTAGCATGTAGAATGAGGCAGAGGTGATGAGATGTCACTTCTGAGATTATGTCACCAAAGGACTATGGCTTCCTTTTTGGGAATGCTCTCTGGCTCTGGAGGGAGCCAGTTGCCATGTTGTGAGCCAAACCAGAAGACTACATGGCAGAGAGCGAGGAAGGCCTCCAGCCAGCAGGCTGTGCAGGACTGAATCCTGCCCACAGCCACTGGAGCCCGTGTAGAAGCAAACCTTTCTTATCAAGCCCTGAGATAACATTAGCCCCAAGCAACTCATTGATTGTAGGCTTATGAGAGACCTAAGCTGTGCCTGAATTGCTGATCCACAGAAATAGAGAGATAATAATGTTCACTGTTTTAAACTGCTACATTTTGGGGTAATTTGTTAGGCGGCTGCAGATAACTAATATACCTGCCTTGACTCCTTTTCCTTACCTGTAAATCACAGCTCCTTCAATCCCTTCTCCTCCCCTGAGACATTCCTATGCAGTCAGGTAGAACGTACAGCAATGTTTCCAGGCTTAGGCTGTCAGCCCCACTGCGGCCTTTACCCCTCTGAGGCCATCCCAGCCACTTAAGCCTCTTTTTGTCTTGAACACACCAGATATGCACCTCCCTCAGGACCTTTGCACCTTCCCAGGGGTTGCTCTCCCATCTCCTTCAGTTCTTTGCTCAAACATCATGGTGCTGAGACCACTCTACTTAAAAAGGAAATCTCAGCCGGGCTTGGTGGCTCAGCCTGTAATCCCTCGCTTGGGGAGGCTGAGCAACTTGGTGGCTCAGCCTGTAATCCCTCGCGAGACCCGCCTGGGCAACTTGGCGAGACCTCATCTCTACAATCAATCAAAAATTAGCTGGGCGTGGTAGCGCGCGCCTGTAGTTCCAGCTACTTGGAAGGCTGAGGCGGAAGGATCGCCGGAGCCCAGCAGGTCGAGGCTGCGGTGGCCGGGAGCGGCCACTGCACTCCAGTCTGGGCGATAGAGTGAGACTCCAACTCAAAAA
>CAUYQG010009296.1:0-14275 GCA_963574415.1 Tarsius wallacei
ACCAAATGATGTTCAACCGTGTATGGCAGTAAATACCTGTCTGGGGATGGGGGGGACACTTCTTACAAACAAGGGTGCCTGAATGAGACATATTTGTGTACCTAACCCTTAAATGTACCCCTCAATATCACAATAAAAAAAATGTCCCCAAATCAGTATTTTTGTCTCAGTTTGCATTCGAACACTAAACAGAAAGTAAAGTGTTCTGGGTGCAGTGACTCATGCCTGTAATTGTAGCACTTTGGGAGGCTAAGGCAGGATAATTGCTTGAGTCCGAGAATTTGAGACCAGTCTAGGCAACACAGTGAGACTATGTCTCTACAAAAAATTGAAACATTACTGGGGTGTGGTGGCACATGACCGTAGTCCCAGCTAATCAGGAGGCTGAGGTGAAAGGATTGCCTGAACCTAGAAGGTCAAGGCTGTGGTGAGCCATGATTGTGCCACTGCACTCTAGCCTAGGCAACAGAGTGAGATCCCAATTCAAAACAAACAAAAAAGAAAGTAAAATGATAAAACTTGAAGAAAAGTATGGATCTTTCCTACAATGACACAACAATTGTAAAGTTAAGCAACTATTTTTCATTCCCAGATGAACTTAAATAATGATATAGCCATACCAAAAACAATATTTTTATCCCCAGGTAAGAGATTGTTTCTGTCTAATAATCTCAAAATATTGCCTTGGTAGTAATTGTTTTCCTGACATAAAAATGATTGAGAACAAGCCAGTAAAATTTGTTGATGAAAAAGGAAAACATTAAATTAGGCCCCAACTTTCAGTAAAATAGAACCATATGGTACATTTAATTATAAGTTGAGGAGATATTTGAAGTTTTAATTTAAGTGTTTTACTTACAACATTAGCTCAGCTCTTCTGCCCAGATGTCTAACAGCAAGCCACAGTGCCACATACAGAAAAACAACCACGCAAAAGATAAAAAACAAAAACTGATGAATCATGTACTTGTTCTGCACAGCAAACAGGCATAAAACACAAAAAGCTCATCAAATGGGGTTAACTCATAATGAATTCTGCACTTGGGGGTTGGGAGGCGGGAAGCAAGACAAGGTTAGAGGGACCTTGATTCTGAGAATTTCTTCTGAAGTCTTTCAATTATCAAAAGCACTCAGCATGCCCAAGTACCAAATTTTGGTGAATCATTTTCTGTACTATTACATTAGAAGCTGATTAGCCTCTGGCAAATTATAGTTGTCATCTCTGAACCTCAGTTTCTTTATCTGTAAAATGGAAAAATTAATACCTATTTCACAAAGTTTAAATAGTATAATAATATGTAAACAAACAAAAGCAATGCACCTTTCACAAAGTAGATATTAAAAAATGCCAGTAACATTCCCCAAATCCTCCCTCATATCTTGTCTTGAATGAACAAAGGGATCTTTAATCAATCACAGTAAGCTAGACTCCTCTGAAAGCCCTGCTATATTGTACAGCTTGAGAGTGGCATGTACTGCTGCAGATGTTACCTTCTTGCCAGGACAATGGAGATTGATGAGTGGAGGAGGGAGATGGCCTGAACGTGGGGCTCCATCAGGCAGCTGATGGATCCTATGATCCGTGCACTTCTCAGTTTGCTTGGTTTGAGGCAAGATGAGCAGTGCCAGGAACAGCTGAGCAAACAAAGTAATCCAGATCATACTTGTGGTAATGATGACAAACTCTAAAAAATAACATCAATCATTTGAAGTAATGACTGTCTTGTCAGACTGTGTTCACCTGGACTGGAGGAAGGAAAAAGAATAAGTCTGCTGTTCAATACTCTTGAGTAAATGCTCTTTTCAACAGCGATGGCTTTGTTGTTCTCTTATTACTCACTCTATTTTGTCCCAAATACTCACTCTTCTTGTTCCACCTTTACTTTCAGCATCATAAAACTGACAGAGCGGACTGCGAAACCTATCCATTGTGTAGCCTGACCAATGAATTACATTTACTTCCAAATTCTGAAAGGTGCTTTAAAACAAACACAAGAGGAGCCAGCACTTCTCTCATTGGGTTACCAATAGGCGGAAACCTTGGGCTTTATGTGAGAAAGCACACTTCAAAAAACTGAGGAGCGTCTCACCTCCAAAGAAGTCAGTCTAAGTAGTTGCCCTCAATTGTGAATTATTATTATTTTATGTTCCTGTTTACTTTGTTCTAATTCCCAGCGGAGAATTCTCGCCTTCTCCTTCTAGCTGGTTGACGGCTATTCTGGAGCAATCACTGTTGTTGCCCACCTACTGCATTTCGCCTGGTTTAACAACACTAGTACTTTATTATTCACAGCATAATTAATTAATTAATAAGACATTTGGTGATGATATTAAGAAAGCTGGAACCATTTCAGTTTAGATTGACACTACTCAAGACATTGGCACTATTGATATTTGCTCAGAGATAGAATATGGCAGGGAATCTGGGAGAGATAATAGATGGCTAATTTGGACTCAACTAATTAGAAGATCATCGTACTTTGGATGGGGAACGAGCTAGTATTTACCTTTTTACAAGTATAAAAATTATTTCTGAAGAAGTGCCATGACGCTGTGATTCTCAGTAGGGATAGGGAGCTATAGCAGAATCTGTTACCCGGAAGCATGCCAGATTTGAAAAAGCGTATTCACTATACCTATTCCTTATGTAAGCCAGAAAGTAAATCTGGACAAAACTTCTGAACTGAAACAGAGGGAATATATAGATGCAGAGTGAGAAATCAATGTAGGAGGCATGTAGATTGGGAACGAAAAGTCAAGAAACACTTTGAAAGTAAAAATTAAATATTTGGAAGAATATTTCACTTATTCATGAGAACAAACTATTTCCAAGAACTTTAGCAGCATATATTATATATTTTTTAAAGTCCTAGTTACCATGGATTTTAATAGCTGGTATAGCAAAATCTCCTTTTTTATTTTTTATTACTTTTAAGTCTAATTGGAGAAAGCACTGCAGTGTAGCAGACAAAGTGCTACTAAGATTGTAATACTGACTCTGTTGCTATGCTGCAGTTAAATTCGATGGACATTTTTTAGAGCATTCTGAGTATGTGTTCTATGACCTTTGAGAGCTCACTTCTTCCTTGAACTTGTTTCCACACTGTGGGTTCCAGTTACTATTGCTACATAATAAGCCATGTCCAAGCTTAATGGTGTGAAATATTCATGGTATCATGCTCATGGATTCTGTGGTTCAGGAGTTTGAACGGGACAGAGCCTATATTTCTTGTCTCTACACCATGATATTGGGAAGAGGCCTCTGATGAGAAGTCTCAAATCCTGGCGGTGACTCAAACTCTCAGAACAGAAATCATGTGGGGGTGTCATCACTCACATGTCTAGCTATTGACTTCTCTGTCAGCTGAACATCTGGCTGAAACACCGACATATGGCCTCTACATGTGGCCCCTCTGTGTGGGCTAGTTTGTGTTTCTTTACAGACTAGCAGCTGGTTTTCACCAGCGTATCTGGAGACCCAGATAGAAATTAGCCTTGAAGGACAGAGTCTGACATTCACTATAGTCACAAACCCACCTAAATTCAAGTGGAGGGAACATAAACCCTATCTTTTGATGGGTGGCATGTGAGAGTCACATGATATTAGCAGCTTCTGGGATGCTTTTGTGAAGACCTTTGGAAAATACAGTCCACCATATTATACTTCGGTTCAGTAAATGGTTGCTGATGACTTCCTGAAAAATGTTTTGGCTTTAAAAATTGTTCAAGAACTAATAGCTTTCAAAAAGCTGTAAGATCATAAAGAATATTATTTTTTCTTCAGTATACATTTTGATCCTCTTTTTCCCCAACACCCAGGAGGTAAATGGTTTTGTTGGGTGAATACACCCAGCATCTTCGGCTGGTGGGCATTAGGTCTCCTAAGGCTGTGATTAAATAACATCTCTACATGCCATGATAATTTTCTTTCTTAGGAAAATGTCAGCCTGGAAATTGTACCCTGCCTCTACTACTTATTACTTGAATGGCCCTGGAAAAATTAGTTAACCTTTCTTTGTGTCAGTTTTCATGTCTTTAAAACAGAAATAATAGTAGTGACTACCTACTTGATTTGTTTTGAGTCTAAAAAGAGGATGCATATGTGAAACAATTTGCACAGTTCCTGAAACACACTAAGCACTCAATAAAGGATATTTAATATTGTTTAGGAGGTAGTTTAACCTAACTGAATTACTCCATTCACTGAGTTGTTAATAATAATTGTTATTCAAGACAAAAAAGAAATCTCAAGAAGGAGCTATGTTGGTGATGGTGAAAGAAATAAATGGCTGCGAGAAACTCTGAAGGAAAAAGAGTTTAAGAGTATTTTCATGCAATGTTGCTGTATGGTGTGACAATAGGGCTAATAGTCCTTTCTCGACTCAGAATCTTCAACAAAACTTCCATTTCCCAGTTATGTGACATGTAGTTGCATTTATCTTGAGGCTACAATAGAGATGCTGAATCTTGCTTCAAAGGAGAAGAGAGTGAGACAGAGGCAGGCTTGTGATTTTCATTCAGCTATAGCCTAGAGCCCTCTCAGGGGCTACAGGTGAAAGGACAGGTGCTACTCAATCTCTTACCTATACCTCAATCAAAGCTATTGTTAGGCTTTTTCTCCCTCCTTATTCTTATGCTCTGCATAAAGAAGTCCTTTGATCTCCGATGACAAACATTATTTGAAAACCACTGGGTCTACAGATTTCTCTAACTCTGAGAATTTTTGAGAATCTATTTCTGTGTGTTTCTGTATATCAGGTAATTATGAACATACACATAGCCTTACACTGTTTACATTTTTAATTTTAACATCTATTTCTTGGAGCTATATACAGCTCAAAATGAAGTTGTTGGAAAAGTAAATTTTTTTTTCCAATAACAGCACTACAGATTATTAAAACAAGCATGTATATGAATATGAGAACTTGTCTTCCAATAAAATAAGAGGCGAGAACAAAGAGCAGCTGAGAAGCAGATCTCTTTTATCAAAATACACACACTCACACAAAGCAACAACCACTAACACCATCACCAAAAGGTTTTGCCATATCACTATAAGTGATTTTCATTCCAGTTTTTTTTGTTACCTTTATTGCAATTGCTTTGTTCTGTGTCAATTTAGCTAAACTGTAGTAGCTACATTCCTAAAATTCCTTCTCTTGTGGGTTCCAGGTTGAAACAAGATACATTTATGGGAAATTTGGGAGGTAGAAGTGGAATAGTAGCCATCTGTAGCTCTCAAAGTCAGTGTAGGGGCAGCTCACCTTGATGGAAGTATATACCCAGACTTCCAGCTCCTCTGGCTCCTACCGGCCCTTCTCCTTTGGCTCTTTTGAGTTTTGGGTCAAATGTGCACACACCTCCATGGCAAAGATCACTCACTCAACAGATTACCTACATCTCAAAGTTGGAGGTTGTGAGGTACCAGTGAGAAAGGTTCCAGTTTGTCCCACCCCTTCTTCAATTTTAGCTCAACACCAGACACAACGGCAACAAACTTACATAGCTTTCTTTACCAGTTCTCATACTTGCATTAGGTCTAATTGCTACTGTAACTTCCTCATCCCATATTATCCCAGGGTTGATCTTCCCTTGATCAAACTGATAGCCCTGACTGATACACATGATCTCCTGTTTCTTAGCTTTATAGGAATCCATACCTCTACAAACTTTTCTCATTTTATCTTCTATCTATCTCTAATAGCTAAGAAGATTTTATATACAGTTTAGCCTTGAACAACTCAGTGGTTAGGGGCCTTGACACTTTGTGTTATTGAAAATCTGCATATAATTTTTGACTTTCTCAAAACTTAGTTACTAACAGCCTACTGTTAGCCTGAAGCCTTACTGATAACATAAACAGTTGACTAACACATATTTTTTTAGGTTCTGTGCTGTATTCTTACAATAAAGCAAGCTAGAAAAAAGAAAATGTTATTAAGAAAATCATAAGGAATAGAAAATATATTTACTATTCATTAAGTGGAAGTGGATTATCATAAAGGTCTTCATCCTGCACATCTTCACGTGGAATAGGCTGAGGGAAAGGACAAAGAAGAGGGGTTGTTCTTGTTGTTTCAGGATGGCAAAGGCAGAAGAAAATCCACATAGAAGTGGAACCTGAACAGTTCAAATCTATGTTATTCAAGGATCAACTATAGTTTATTTTTAGTACATTGTATAAAATCAAGAATGCTCTGGCTCCCAGCCACTTCTCCACTTGAACTTAGATTGTCCTTCCACTCCCATCACACTACAAACACATTAATCTCCTCATTGAACCTCAAACCCATGGAGCTATTTCCTGTCACATGATCTTGGCAAATGGCTGTGACACTTTCTTCCAGTTATTCACATGACTGTCTTCTCTTCTCACTTTTCATATAGTTAATTAGATATCATCACCTGTGAGAGAACTTACCTACCCTCTTTTCTATGTAACCCCACCACACCAATGGCATCTATCACTGAATTACCTTTGTTTCCTCTATAACACGTACAATATTATTATACTATAGCATTTTTTGTTTAATTTATTATTATCTGTCTCTGGGCAGAATATAAGTTCTATCATGGCAGAGACTTGAGTTTATTTTATCTCAATTGTGTTACATTTTCTAGCACAGCATCTGGAACACAGCACTCCTTACTTGGTGAAGAAATAAATTTAACATTTACACTAATGCATTAACATAATGACAGTCTGGGTATGTACACATTTGGAAGCACTTGATTCCCTTATAGGACACAAAAGGAGTTTTCAAGTCACCTTCCTTTACTTCTGATAGGGAGGAGCTGTGTACGTTTGAACTTGACCTTGTTATGAAAACCATCATAAGCTTCCAGGCGCACATTCACATTCTAAGTCAGGCTAGAGTTTTGCCTTTGGAGATTAAACTCAGTAAAAAGGACATTTTTCTTCTTCTGATAGAAGAACTGTGTTTGGATGTAGAGTTTTTTTTGATGGAGGTGGTAGTTAAAAATAAAATCTTGACCAATCTTAGTAGTTATCAAAAATAGGCAGAGACTTTGGAGTATGACCTACTCCAAAACAGCCTGAAAATATGGAACCACTGACCATTGCACATGAGAAAATATTAGTGAGCCTTCATTTTTTCCTGCATTTTATTACAGACACACATTTTTATAGAAGTACTGCAACTAGTTGGAAATGTAAAAAAATGTAACTTGTCTCCCTGGGTTCGTGTAGAAACAGAAATGGTGCTGTCTGATCAACCATGCTATTTCTGGTGTTCTCTAGAGTCACGTATCTTGAGCAGAGCCAATAAAAATGAAAAAGAAATCACACATACGCCTACCTAGATACAGTCATTCTTTTTTTTTTTAAGTTTTCATATCTATTTCTATTGTCTCTCTGCAAAGAAGCTAACTGCAGTTGGGTACTTGTTTCAAAACAGAAGGAAGACAAGAGCTGGCTTTGCTAACAACTGTAGCAGAATCATAGTGATGCTCAAAGCATTTTGGCTTTGGAAGTTGCCCTTATACATTAACTGACATGTCCCTGAGAGAATCAAATCACAGCATGTCATTGCAGACCTGTTTTTTTTTTAGATTCTGTTTGCGAAAAAATATAATGCATTCATTTATTTGAAAAAATTACAGGTCAGAATTAAAATATATGGCTCAATTTTCACTTTCATGGAAAATCTTAATTGACTCCTAAACTTGTTAGTAGCTTAGTAAACATACCATCACTGGATTTTGAAATTCTCCCTAATACATTGATATTTCAAAAGTCTGTCTTCTGTATGAGACTGTAAATTTTAGTAGGGATTTGAGTAATAAAGGGATTATATTTTTCTTATTTACTACTGTGAATCTATAATCTTACATAAGTGCCCTGTACATAGCATGTGTTCAATAAATGTTAAATAGATGAGTAATGCATGTCCTTAACAAAAATAATATCAATATTGTTCATTTTAATCTTCAGTGTCCACCTTTTCCACCTTCATTTCTCAAGAAAATAAAGAGATTTTTTAAAAATCAGGCTCAAAATTCTTAAGCATATCACCACAGATGTGGTAAGACTCAGTACTAACGCATAATACCACTACATAGATGTAGGCTACATTGGTGGTAACATTGTGACCTTCAAGTCCAAGAAAACTACACACCTTAAATGCTGGATAATGTTCTGAGCCAACAAAGTGGTTGTGTATCAGTTTCTTTCTTAACATTAAAATTATCAAAGACTTCTACTTCTTCATAGCTCCTACTCCATTGAAGATGAAAAACCACACAAATTCCTCAATAAAACTACTTCCCTTTAATTTAATATCACTTAAATCATGAATGTTTTCTCTGACCTCTTTTCAAACTTTCAGTCTTGAAAACAAGTAGGATGCCTGCTAGACCTAGTCAGAAAGGGAGGTGAGGAAGTGGGACAAGTCAGGAGATGGTAATTAATCATACCAGTAATTAATCATACCACCTAGGGCGCTGCTTCCAAATTTGACTGAAGATAAGAATCACTAAAACTTTTGATAGAAAATTTAAAAAGGAATTACTAGCTACAATTGATACCTCCTGAATATGAACTGTCAGGGGTTATCTATATATTTAATGTACACCCCTTAAGAATTCTTATCACTGCCCAAGTTAGAAAGAACTGCTCAAGGTAGTGCTGGCTTGGTGGTAAAACCCAGGTACAGGTTGTAGAAAGTTGTTCATTAAATCATGAAGGGCAGAGCATACAAAGTAAAGGTGATCAAGGCAGATACGTCTGCAATACCAAGAAGCCAGCAAGAGACAGTACAAGTTTCCCAACAGGTTACCTTGACATAGCTGCAGAAACTGTGGCATAAGGAAATAGGAAATCTAGTTACACGAGGTAGTTTTCTCTTAAAAATAATTGTGGTCTAACTTACATCCAGTAAAATGTATAATCTGAATCTGAGGGCTTGATAAATGTGCGTGCGCATGTGTGTGTGTGTGTGTGTGTGCGCGCACCCTATAACATTTTTCTCATGCCACTTTCCAAGCTACTTCTAGCATGTTCTTACTGTTTTTAAAAGTCAGTAGAGACTGTGTGATGTTTTGTTTATTTTTCATTGCAGATATGTGTAATTTTTGATCTCTCATCATTCTTGCTTAGAGAATGGCAATTTATAATCTTTTCAAAGAACTAACTTTTGGGTTTGTTGCTTTTATTCATTATACACGTATTTTCTATTTCATATATTTATGCACTTAAATGTGTATTATTTTTCCTCTTTCTACTTTCTTTAGGTTTAATTTTCTATTCTTTTTTTAGCAATATGAGTTAGAATCCAAGGTTTCTGAATCTTAACACTTCTTCATTTTGAACACGGGCGATCCCCAACTTAGATTGTTCAACTTATCATTTTTCAACTTTAGAATGTAAAGAAAGCGATATGCATTCAGTGAAATCATACTTTGAAGTTTGATTTTTTTCCTGGGCTGGTGATATGCAGTACAGTATTCTCTCATGATACTGTGCACTAGCCACCAGCTGCAGCCCCCAGTCAGTCATGATGTCAGGAGGATAAATAATCAATATTCTACATGTCCTGTGTTACAAGATGATTTTGCCCAACTATTGGTTAATGTAAGAATTCTGAGAAAGTTTAAGGCAGTTTATGCTAAGCTATGATGTTAGGTAGGTTAGGTATATTAAATGCATTTTTCACTTTATGATATTTTTTCTTTTTTTCTGAGTTGGAATCTCACTCTGTCACCCAGACTGAAGTGAGTGGCATGCTTCTGGCCACTGTGGCCTCAATCTGCTAGGCTCAGGCAATTCTTCCATCTCAGCCTTCCACATAGCCAGAACTACAGGTGTGCACTACCACACCCAGCTTATTTTTTCTTATTTATTGTCGAGGCAAGGTCTCGTCAATTTGTCCAGGCTGATCTCAAACTCCTGAGCTTCAGCAAACCTCTTGCCTCGGCCTCCCAAAGTGCTGGGATTACAGACTTGAGCCACTGTGCCCGGCCTGTGATATTTTCAATGTAAGATGGGTTTGTTGTGATTAGCCTATCATAAGTAGAGGAGAATCTGTATATGCCTTTGAGGCTATAAATTTTTCTCCATGTTTATATACATTCAACATAGTTTGAAATCACATTTTGATTATCTTTCATCCCAAAATATTTTCAAATTTCAATTTTAATTCCATCTACAAATCATAGCTTATTTAGAAATGTGTTGTTTAAATTTCAGACATTTGAGGATTTTCAGATATCTTTCTGTTACTGATTTAGGCATCATGGCAAATTGTTTAGAGGATTATTAACTGTATTAGTTCAAACTTTTGAAAGTTTTTGAAGCCTGCCTTATTCATAAGAACGTGGTTTATTTCATTTAATTGCCTGTGTGCTCTTAAAAATAATATATATGTATTCTACAGTTGTTGGATGCAGTATTCTACGTAAGATCATATTAATTCTGTTTGATTAATGATTTTGTTCAAGTCTTATACAGTATATCCTTACAGATGTCTTTTATCTACTTGTTTTCTTCAGTTGTTTAGAGAGGAAATTTAAAATCTCCAACTATGATTGTAGATTTTTCTTTCTCTTCTTTTAGTTTTGCATATTTTGCTTCATATATTTTAATTTCCTTTCATGTATATTTGTTTATAAATCATTGAAATGTACAAAGGCTTCACAATTATGATGGGGTACATACACATTTAAGATAATATTATCTTCCTGGTAAATTAGTAATCAGAAATGTTCCTCTTTATCTCTCAAAATCATTATTTTTAACATGTATGTATTTAGTGATTTAAGTTGGCTGCTGAAAATTGTATATATTTATTGTGTACACCATGCTATTGGAAATACATCATTGAGTGGCTAAATCTAGTTAATTAGTATATGTTTTACCTCATATACTGATCATTTTTTGTGGCAAGAACACAAAATCTCTGTTGTCAGTTTTCAGGACTGCAATACAGTCATGCACTGCATGAAGGCGTTTCAGTTAACAACAAACTACATATACCGTGATGATCCCATAAGATTATAATGGAGCTGAAAAATTCCAATCACCTAGCAATGTCATACCCATTACAATGCCTACTGGCATGCATTACTGACATGTCTGTGGCGATGCTGATGTAAACAATCCTACTGTGCTGCCAGACATGTAGAAGTATAACACACTCAATGATGTACAGTACATAAACCTTGATAATGATAAGTGACTGCTGCTGTTTAATATGTTTACTATACTATGCTTTTAATTGTTATGTAGAGTGTACTCCTAGTTACAAAAAAAAAAAATATTGGCCAGGCGGTGGTTCAGTCTATGAACCCAGCACTTTGGGAGGCCGAGGTGAGAGGATTTACTGAGCCCAGGAGTTTGAGACCAGCCTGGGCAACTAGATGAGACCTTGACTCTACAATAAATTACAAAAATAAACAAACAAACAAACAAACAAATAAATAAATAAATAATAAAACTAGCTGAGCGTAGTAGCATGTGTCTGTATTTCTAGCTGCTTGGAAGGCTGAGGTGGAAGGATCACCTAAGTCCAGCAGGTTGAGGCTGTGGTGACCATGAGCATGCCACTGCACTCCAGCCTGGGTGACAAGAGTGAAGCTTCAACTCAAAAAAAAAAAAGAAAAACAAAAGGTAAGTGTAAAACAGCCTGAAGCAGGTCCTTTAGGAGAGATTCCAGAAAAAGGCATTGCTATCATGAGAGATGATAATGCCATGTGTATTATTGTCACTGAAGACCTTCCAGTGGACAAGATGTAGAAGGTATATGGTAAAAGACAAGGCTTATACTTTGATTAAACTGTATTTTTCATTTAGAGTTAATTTTTGTGTATGGTAATAGGTAGGAGTCCTGTTTCAATCTTCTGCATATGATCAGCTAGACTGGATTTTTTTAAATGTGGTACATATACATAATGGAATATTATGCAGTCACAAAGAAGGGGAAACATATGAACTTCATAGCAACTTGGATGGATTTAGAGTCGATCATACTCAGTGATCTATCACAGAAACAAAGAACAGAATACCATATGTTCTCACTCATAAGCAGAACTTGAACAATTATAATACCAACAAAAAGGGATTGGAAGTAATGGGAAACTTCCGAGGGTGGGGTGGGATTGGCAGTTGAGGAAGACTGCTAGGGGAGGGAGGGGCACACCTCATCAACAAGGTTATCTGCATAATCAACATTTGTATACCTAATCCTGAATTGTACCCTACATCTTTATAATTAAAAGAGTTATTTACTAAAAAACAAAACAAAACTATTTTTCTTAAAAATATTGTATTTCCTCCAGGTTTACTTTTTTTTCTTAAATTTTATTTTACTTTTTGTATTTTAAAGATGTGGGGTATAATTCAGGGTTAGGTATACAAATGTCCATTATTCATGTACCCTTGTTGATGAAGTGTGCACCCCACCTCCCCTGCCAGTTTCCCACTACTGCCAATCTTTTTCTTATAGTATTACGATAATTGTTCAAGGTCTGCTTATAAGTGAGAACATGTGATACTCAGTTTGTTTGTTTCTGTGATAGGTCACTCAGTATTATAGATTCTAAGTCCAGCCAGGTTGCAGTGAGATTCATAATTTTGTCCTTTATGGCTGTGTAAGATTCCGTCGTGTATATGTACCACATTTTTTATCCAGTCCTCTTTTGATGGGCAGCACAGTTGGTTCCATGTTCTTGCTATTGTGAACAATGCTGCAATAAGCATACGTATGCAGGTATCTTTTTCATAGAGTGATTTGTGTTCGCCGGGTATATTTCCCGTAGGTGGATTGTAGGGTCATATGGAAGGTTGATTATTAGGTCGGTTGATTATTAGGTCTTTTAGGAATAACCAAACTGTTTTCCACAGAGGTTGTATTAGTTTACACTCCCACCAACAGTGTAGAAGTGTTCCCTTTTCCCCATATCCTCTCCAGCATCTGTTGTTTTTTGAGTAATTGATGATGGCCCACCAGACTGGAATTAGGTAATAGCTCAGTGTGGTTTTAATTTGCATTTTTTGATGACTAGTGAGGCTGAGCAGTTTTTCATGTATCTGTTGACTACTTGTATGTCTTCTTTTGAGAAGTGTCTGTTCATATCTTTTGCCCACTTTGTAATGGGGTTGTTTGTTTTTTTCTTTTTAGCACGTTTGAGTTCCTTGTAGGTCCTAGATGTTAGTCATTTGTCAGACATAGAGTTGGCAGATATTTTTTCCCAGTGTGTGAGCTGTCTCCCTGCTCTCTTGATGGTTTCTTTGGATTTGCAGGGCTTGTCATTTTGATGAGTCCCACTTGTCTATCTTATCTCTTATGGCATGGGCACTTGGGGTTTTGATCAGGAATTTGTTGCCAGTTCCAATTTCTATAAGGGTGTCTCCTGCATTTTCTAAGAATCTTATACTTTGAGGTTGTACATTTAGGAATTTGATCCATTTAGAGTTGATTTTTGTGTTTGGTGATAGGTGGGGGTCTTGTTTTAATCTTCAGCCAGTTTTTCCGACACCATTTACTGAATATATTCTCCTCTCCCCAGTGGTTGGTGGTGGAGGTTTGGCTGGATGAGTTGGTTGAGAAATTGAGGTTTTGCTTCTAGAATCCTTATCCTGTTCCATTGGTAGATATACCTGTTCTTGTATCAATACCAGGCTGTTTTGAATGTTGTAGCTTTATTAAAGTTTAAAGTCTGGGAGTGTGATACCTCCCCCCAGTCTTTTTTTTTTTTTTTTTTTTTTGCTGAGGATTATTTTGGCTATTCAAGGTTGTTTTTGTTTCCGGGTCTGAGAAGAATGCTGCTGATAATTTAATGAGTATCGCATTAAATCTGTAAATTGCCTTGGGAAAGATAGACATCTTAACAATGTTGATTCTTTCAGTACACAAGCATAGAATACTTTCCATTTGTTTGTGTCATCTTTGGTTTCTTTGAGCAGTGTTTGTAGTTTCTGTTGTATAGGTCTTTCACTTCTGGTTAGGAAAATGCCAGGATATTACTTTTTTTTTTATGGCTATTGTGAATTGGGTTGTGCTTTTTATTTGGGTCCCTGCTTGTTTATTGTTGTGTAGAAATGTTACTGTCTTTTGCACATTGATTTTATACACTGAGACTTTACCAAAGTCCTTTATCAGTGAAAGGAGGTTTTTGACTGATTCTGTTGAGTATTAAAGGTATAGAATCATGTCGTCTGCAAAGAGAGATAACCTGATCTCCACTTTTCCTATTTGTATACCACTGATATCCTTCTCTTGTCTGACTACTCAAGCTAGGACTCCCAAAACTATGTTGA
>CAUYQG010009297.1:0-12056 GCA_963574415.1 Tarsius wallacei
AATTTTTTGATTTACTGTAGAGATGAGGTCTCGCTTGCCCAGGTGGGTCTCGAACCCGCGGGCTCAGGCAATCCACTCACCTCAGTGTCCCAAAGGCGCAGGATTACAGGCTCAGCCACCGAGCCAGCCTTAAGCTTTATGATTTTTAAAGTCCTCATCTGATAACTGCTCTGAGACAATTGCTGAAGATAAGTCCTTGTTTGGTTCAAAGCAGTAGAGCAGGAGTTCCCCAGGGAAAAGGGTATAGGAGCGCCTCTGAGGAATGAGTTCTTTGTGCTTTCAAATTTACTCATAAAAGAGTAAAGTCAGAATGGAAGAGACGTAAGCCATGGGTGGCATCCATTATGGATGTTACAGGTGTGAAGCTAATATCTAGAGTGGTTCTTTTTGGAGGGTGTTTTCCCTTGTTAAAAGTATCTTATTTTAATTTTAAAGGTAACATTTGTTGCCAAAAAATTTCACTGTAGAGAATACATAGAAAATAAAAATAAGGCGCAGTGACTCACGCCTGTAATCCCAGTACTTTGGGAGAGGAGGCCAAGGGATTACCTGAGCTCAGAGGTTTGAAACCAGCCTGAGCAAAATGGCAAGACCTCATCTCTACAATAAATCAGAAAATTAGCTGAGCATGGTGGTGCGTGCCAGTGGTTCAAGCTACTTGGAATGATGAGGCGAAAGGATTACCTGAGCCCAGCAGGTCGAGTTAGTGGTGGCAGTGACTGAGCACAGCCTGTACAATGGTGCGACTACAACTCAGAAAACAAGAAAATAAAGATGACTCAGAAAGTGCCATCTTGATGGCACCTGTCTTGGTGTGTTTGTACCCTTCTGCAGTCTCCATCCAATATTGTGTGCATCATTAGTGCTCAGTAGTCATTTCTTCATTTTGATGCCCTGAGTTTGAATATAGTCCACCTGGAACTGAGGGTGGTTACGGACTGGCAGGGGAATGCTAGGAATCGTGAATTGTGTCACTGACTTTCTGTCAGTCATTGGTCGTACAAAGTCAGCATTCTTGTGCCATTTGAAGATCTTTGTGCACCTCTTTGGTTATTTCCTCGGTGTAAATCCCTAGAGGTGAAATTACAAAAAGGTAGAGAAATGCTTTACATTTTCCTATATTTTGCCAGACTCACTTCTAGAATAGCACACATTTAAAGAGTGTCTGTTTCCTCACAGTCTGGACATAATTTTTTCAGGTTGCTAGGACAAAAGCAGAATGTCACTCCTGTTTTAGTTTTAAAGTGTTATTTTTGTTGATGAGATTTACATCTGTCATCATTTTTCTTTTTTCTTTCTTTGAGTTGGAGTCTCATTCTATTGCCTAGGCTGGAGGGCAGTGGCAACCTCAACCTGCTGGACTCTGGCGATCCTTCCACCTCAGCCTTCCAAGTAGCTGGAACTACAGGCATGAGCCACCACGCCTGGCTAATTTTTTGATCTATTGTAGAGGTGAGGTCTCGCCAAGTTGCTCAGGCTGGTCTCGAACCTGTGGGCTCAGGCAATCCTCTCACCTCAGCCTCCCAAAATGCTGGAGTTACAGGCATGAGCCACTGTGCCCCGCTTTTTTTTTTTTTGAGTCAGAGTCTCATTTTGTTGCTCATGCTGGAGTGCAGTGGCACACTGCTCATGGCCACCACAGCCTTGACCTGCTGGTCTCAGGTGATCCTTCCACTTCAGTCTTCCAAGTAGCTGGAACTACAGGCGGGCGCCACCATGTTGCCCAGGCTGGTCTCAAACCTGTGGTCTCAGGCAGTCCTCTTGCCTCCGCCTCCACCTCCCACAGTGCTGGAATCCCAGGCATGAACCACCGCGCCTGGCCATGTTTTCTTGCTTCTGAAAGTTCCCTACTTATGTGCTTTATCTCTTATGTTGGGATTTCTCGGAGGGCTTTGAAACATATTTAGGATATCTCTGAGTGTTTTTTGATACAAACTAGGAAAGCTTAAGGGAGTCAGGTTTAGAGTTTTCTAGCCCTTACAAATGATGTTGCGAAAAGCACAGAAAAGGATTGTGATGGGTGAAGCCGTTCTGTGGACTCCTCCGGGGAGGAGGGAAAGGAAGTCACCAGAAGCCGCTGCAGTTAGTGGAGCAGGCACAGCAGGTGTTTGTCAGGGCCTCCCTCCCCTTTTCACACTTCTTCCTGTTGAGAGTCAACTGGGAAGGCATTTTCTTGACAAATCAAATATACGAGTGGTGATAACATGAGCCACCGAGCCCGGTCTATTTTTTTTAATATCAAAATATCTCCTTGATAATTTTCAATCATAGCAACTCTAAACGAGTTGTCATAAGAGACTTCTAGCTGGGCGCAGTGGCTCATGCCTATAACCCCAGCACTTTGGGAGGCCAAGGTGAGAGGATTGCCTGAGCCTACGGATTTGAGACCAGCCTGGGCAACTTAGCGAGACCTCATCTCTACAATAAATCTAAAAATTAGCTGGGCTTGGTAGCGCGTACCTGTAGTTCCAGCTACTTGATAGGCTGAGGCGGAAGGATTTCCTGAGCCCAGTAGGTTGAGGTGATGGCCAGGAGCATGCCACTGCCCTCCAGCCTGGGTGACAGAGTAAGACTCTAACTCAAAAAAAAAAAAAGAGAGAGAGACTTCTAGAAAAGTACTGAGCTGCGTTCTCTGCCAGTTTTTCAGCCATAACTGACCTGGGGAGTATCGTTTTTTTTTAACTTTTCAATTTTTTATTTTAGAGATGTGGGGTACAATTCAGGGTTAGGCATACAATTGTTCATTATGCAGGTGGTATGATCTTGGAAGGGTGGCGTAAGGTTGCAAGAGGGTGGAAGCAAAAAGCTGAAGCGTCCATCTGGTGAGCGCCTCTGTGCCATGCAGTTTCCCAAGAGCACAGCTCTCAGGGTGTGGAGGGAATGCCCACAGTGAGAAGCCAGGACCTGCTCATGAGGGCTAGAAAGTCTTTGGACCCAGGGAGTCTGGCATTACCCAAGCTCAGGGGTTTGAGACCAACCTGGACAACTTGTTGAGACATCGCCTCTATAGTGAATCAAAAGATAAGCTGGGTATGGTAGTGCGTGTCTGTAGTTCTAGCTACTTGGAAGGTTGAGGTGGAAGGATCGCCTGAGCCCAGCAGGTTGAGGCTGCAGTGGCTATGAGCATGCCACTGCACTCCAGCCTGGGCAACAGAGCGAGACTGACTCAAGAAAAAAAAAATCTTGCTTAAAAATGACGCCTGAAGCCGGACTCGGTGGCTCAGCCTGTAATCCTGCGCTTTGGGAGGCCGAGGTGAGTGGATTGCCTGAGCCCATGGGTTCAAGACCCGCCTGGGCAACTTGGCGAGACCTCATCTCTACAATAAATAAAAAAAAATTAGCCGGGCATGGTAGCGTGTGCCTGTAGTTCCAGCTACTTGGAAGGCTGAGGCGGAAGGATCGCCGGAGCCAGCAGGTTGAGGCTGCGGTGGCTGGGAACGGCCGCTGTACTTCAGTCTGGGCGACAGAGTGAGACTCCAGCTCAAAAAAAAAAAAATGAGGCCTGAGAAAGTTAGGGAGGGGGAAGAGGGCAGCAGCCTGCAGAGTTCTAGCAGGAAAGCTCCTTCAGACATCCCCCCGCCGCTCAGGGTGGCCCTTGCTAAGGATCTGCAAGGCTGAAAGTGGGTCCGGGTTATTTTGGGGACAGTCTGTTTTTAGAGGTGGAGACGGATTAAAATGGAGACTGTTCCATTTGGGCTCCTTAGGCAAAACTTCAAACCCCACTGTGACAAGTGATCAGTGACCCGGTCTGCCTTGCCAGGTCAGTTCAGGTATTGGGTTCACTTGGCAGGTCCTGGGCTTGGCTACCCCAGATGTTGACGTGTCCCGCTGTTCCAGCCACGCTGGTGGGTCAGGGGATGCCCTGTTTTTTCTAACTAGTGTATGACTGAAAACTGAGTTGAGGCTGCTGTCAGAATGCAGGCATTACAGGTGTTTTCTTAGGGTGTCAGTGCTCTTCAGACAGCAGGCTTATTAAAGTAGCTTTTTTGCATTCAGTCTAACAGGCAAAAGATGTGCCTTATTGTGTGTCTGGGACACTCGGCAACAGGATAGGCCAGCCATGGTGGCCTCTTGTGCACCCCTGGTGCTGCAGGGATGGTGGGCTCAGGATGATCTGAGCTGGGCAGGTCTGGAGGGTATGGGCGTGTGACGATCACATGGTCCAAGGCTCCCGGTGCCCGGGGTGACACCTAGATCTCTTCATCTGGCCTCTTGGTGAGACATGGGTCTACATGGGTACCCTGTTGGCTGCTTGTTCCCATAGGACAGGCATTTGCTGCCAGGCTTGCGGGCATTGGCTCCTTTCTTTCTGGGTGGGAATCCTGGTGTGGCTTGGACATTGTGACTGCATTCCACGTGGAGCTGCTCCCACAGCCCATGAGGAGGCCAGCCTCACCAGGATGAGATCCACTATCTGAGGTCTGCAGCCTCGGGCAGCCTCCGCCTGGAGAGCAGCAGCAGGATACATGTTGGCCAGGTGGAAAGTCGCCTGGAAGGCCTGTGTTCTTGGGACAGGGTGACTGGGGACTCACAGTGGAAGTAGATTGTTTCTGGGCAGTTCTGGTTGATGAATTGTGAGGCTAAGAGAAGACAGGCTTCTCTTCATGGTGGTTGTTAGGAGGACATGACCCCAGAAGCCCTGGCTGGCCTCCCCTGCAGGTCGGGCCTCTGGACACACTGTGGAGGTCGGTGTTGGCCTGTTGTGGTGGCCTTGGTCATGAGCTTGTTGTATCTTGTTGGAAGGGATTTTTCTTATTACACATTACCTGACTTGGTGAGGTTTACCTTTAGGGTGGAGAGAGTCTGCTTCGACCTTCTTGCCTGGGCCTGTGTCGCCCTCCCAGTTACAGCCAATGGGGCACTTGTTGCTTTTCAGCCTCGTATTTTGTCAGGATTTGTAGTTACAACTGATTGTCAGAATTTTTGTTTATAGCATTTTCAGGTTTGTTTTTATAGTTCAGGTGTGTGTGCGTGTGGTTTTTTCTATCATGGATGTCTGCCATTGTGCTGTGTTCCTGATTGTGTGTGGTGGATGTTTGGGGACATCCAGGGATGCAGGGACCGATTCAGCTGTCATCTGCCTCGGAGGTCCCAGAGGAGGTCTTTCATTTAAACTAGGCGAGAGCCACTGGTTAAATGTGTGCATGTGCACTGGGTCCAGCAGGCACCCTCTGCTCTGTCGGAGTGTGCGGTTGCACAGAGGCTCCTGCCCTGGGGCTGAGCAACCAGGTTGTCTTTCTGGTACAGACTTTGCTGCATGAATGTCCTTGTAGGCTACCCCGCTGCAGGTGTGTGTATGAGTACCCTGGGAGAGGGTTCTGGAAGGGGGTGTCTGGGTGGAAGATGTATGTGGTGTTCTCATTTGCTGGGCGTGGCTGCAGTGTCCCCCATCCCTGTGTCTGAGTCTTTTCTTTCTTGCCCTAGTAGTGTACCGTTCACCAGCATATCACATCCCTGCTGTGTGTGCCAGCTGAGTTCTGGGTGTCAGGATATGGCTGTGAACACGGGACCGTGTCCTTCCCATGTGGTGCTGGCTTTGTAGTGGAGAGAGCCAACCATACACAACCCTTCCCAGCTTTCTTGGAATGGTGGAGAAGACGTGTCTGCCCGTGTGGTGTTTCTCTTCGCATGAGTGAGCTGGGACATCTTTTATGCACGCCTTCTTTGCCTGAATTTTATGTTTGCATCATTGCCCCTTCTTCTGGGATGTGACTTGTCATTTGCTTTTATAGGGACACTTGTGTATATCAGGGTTTCCCAGCCGTGGCAGTCTTTGGACTGGATGATTCCTTTGTTGTGGGGTGTGGTCCTGTGCATGTTTAGAATGCTTCACAGCATCTCTGGCCTATGCCAGTAGCACCCCCAAATTTGACAGCCAAAAATGTTTACAGACGTTGCCAAATATCCCAAGTTGCAATAAAACAAATACAGAAAGGCATTACACAAGGAAACTTTCCTGGCTGGGCATGGTAGCTTATACCTGTAACCAGCACTTTGCTGTAATCAGCACTTTAGGAGGCTGAGGCAGGAGGATCACTTGAGCCCAGGAGTTTAAGATGAGCCTGGGAAATATAGTGAAGGTAGAAATCCAAAAAACTAGCTGGGTGTAGTGGTATGTGCTTGTAGTTCCAGCTACTCAGGAGACAGGTGGGAAGATCACTTGAGCCCAGGAAGTCAAGGCTGCGGTGAGCTGTGATCTTGCCACTGCCCTCCAGCCTGGGTGACAGAGTGAGACCCTAATTCAGAAAGAGGGGGGAGGAGATTTCCTTAATGCTCGTTCCCAGCCACTCAGCCTGGCTGTGGGAAGAGTGGCGGGTCAGTAGGCGTGAGCAGCCCTCGCCCTGTGTCAGATGCAGACACATGTCATTTATGCACGTAAAGCTGGGTGTTTTACTTAGATACTCTAACATTTAAAAATTTTACTTTTGCCGGGCACAGTGGCTCACGCCTGTAATCCCAGCACTTTAGGATGTGGAGACGAGAGGATTGCCTGAACTCAGGGGTTCAAGGCCAGCCTGAGCAACATAGCAAGACCTCATCTTTACAATAAACCTAAAAATTACCTGGTTGTGGTGGTACGTGCCTGTGGTTCCAGCTACTTGGAAGGCTGAGACGGAAGGATCACCTGAGTCCAGGAGGTCAAGGCTGTGGTAGCCACCATTGTGCCACTGCACTCCAGACTGGGGAACAGAATGATACTCCCACTCAAGAAAAAAATTTTTTTTTAACTTTTATTGACTGTAAGTTTAAAGAACACAGCTTCTAAAGCAGACTTACTTTTCTTTTCTTTTCTTTTTTTTTTCTTTTTTTTTTTTTTTGAGTTGGAGTCTCACTCTGTCACCCAGACTGGAGTGCAGTGGCCGCCCCCGGCCACCGCAGGCTCGACCTGCTGGGCTCCGGCGATCCTTCCGCCTCAGCCTTCCAAGTAGCTGGAATTACAGGTGTGTGCTACCATGCCTGGCTAATTTTTTGGTTTATTGTAGAGATGAGGTCTTGCCAAGTTGCCCAGGCGGGTCTCGAACCTGCGAGCTCAGGCAGTCCACTCACCTCAGCCTCCCAAGGCTCGGGATTACAGGCTGAGCCACCGAGCCCGGCTGACTTACTTTTCTTGAACACACCTGTTGAAGCAGACTTAAAATAGCCATCGGAGAAGGCAGAAGAGCTCTTCCTTAGGATGTCGCCACTGGTGTCTCTGTTGGAGGCAGACTTTCCTTCTGGTGTGATGCATGGGACTGTGCTTGAGGCGCATTTCCAGTAGCGCAAGCCTTTTGGTGCTTCCCACAGCCTCCTAAGAAACATTGATCACTTCATTAGCTTTGACCTGTTAGATCCCAAGAGGGTCACCGTACCCATTATAGCTGTCCGCTCTCTGCCCGCAGCACCCCCCCATGTGTGGGGACTTGGTTGGGGTTTCCGTGGTGCTGGTATCACCAGGGTATTGAGAGACCAGGAAACAGCATTTTCTGGGGTGGAGCGCAGCTAGCCGTTGAAAGGACGCTGGAGCAGGTTGTCATCATTACAGGTCTCTAAGGAGTCCCGTGAGCCTAAATCTTGGAAGGCCAGGACGTTGGTCAGAGGATGAAAATGTTCTGGCGAAATGTTCCCTAATGCCACAGTGTCAGCGAGTACTTTTGGAGTTAGGGTAACAACTTTCAGTAGAACCATGGGTTTGAGACTTAACCTCATAATGGTGAATTCCGTTTTCATCAGTTTCATCTAGCTTTTGTATAACTTGCTACAGAATTTTTAATTATTTTTTTTGTGGGGGGGAGTCTTATTCTGTCACCCCGGCTGGAGTGCAGTGGCACATTCACGGCCACTCCAGCATTGACCTTCCACCTCAGCCTTCCAAGTAGCCAGAACTGCAGGCATACACTACCATACCCGGCTAATTTTTTAATTTATTGTAGAGATGAGGTCTCACTAAGTTGCTTGGGCTGGTCTTGAACCCACAGGTTCAGGCAGTCCACTTGCCTTTACCTTCCAAAGTGCTAGGATTACAGGCTGAGCCACCAAGCGCAGCTTTAATTTTTAAAGCATATTCTCTAATACCAACCAATACTACTCAGCTTGTTCATTTCCCATTTTGTGTCCTTTAATATTTGAATATTGTGTTTTATTTAGTCCAACTATGATCTCTTCTCTCCTTTTGTCTTTCAGCAAACGGGGATTCAGCGTCCGGTCCTTTGGAACGGGGACTCATGTGAAGCTTCCAGGACCAGCACCTGACAAGCCCAATGTTTATGATTTCAAAACCACATATGACCAGATGTACAATGATCTTCTTAGGAAAGACAAAGAACTGTATCCCAGTGGGTTGCCCTTTAAAAGTCCTCAGTACGGTCCTCTCTGGCAGATGTCATGGGTGACATGAGGAGGCTCTCTGGGTGGCAGGGGTGAGGAGACCCAGGGCATGCACACACACACACTCCCTCTCTTTACTCACAAGAGCTTGGCTCCTCCTTTCCTTGGCATGTGTTAGGTAGTGCATGAATCAGACCCACCATGGCGCAGGGCGTTGTGAGGCAGGCACAGTATGCGACCCGTAGGACGTGGCCCAGCAGGAGGTTTCTGACGTGATGGTACCAGAGACGCTTAGGTGCGGAACGGGCCACAAAGCCCCATTGCTTTTCCAGGGCAGGGCTGCCCGCGAGGTCCTTGGCAGATAGTTGTGTCCATGCGCTGAGACGTGGCGTCGGGTGCTACCCATGTCTCGTGACATCCTTGGAGGGTCAGGCGAAGAGGAGGGCCACGCTTGCTCCAGAGCAGTTAGAAGCAGGAAGACAAAACAGACTGGATCTGCTACTTAAGACTCCTGTGAAACGAAAAAGCTTTTTCTTTTGTTTCTTTTTTCTTGAGACAGCGTATTGCTCTGTCACCCATGCTGGTGAGCAATGGCGCAATCATAGCTTTTACTGTAGCCGTTAACTCCTGGGTTCAAGCAGTCCTCCAGTCTCAGCTTCCAAATTAGCTATGATTAGCAATGGCGCAATCATAGCTTTTACTGTAGCCTTCAACTCCTGCGTTCAGGCAGTCCTCCAGTCTCAGCTTCCAAATTAGCTATGATTAGCAATGGCGCAATCATAGCTTTTACTGTAGCCTTCAACTCCTGGGTTCAGGCAGTCCTCCAGTCTCAGCTTCCAAATTAGCTATGATTAGCAATGGCGCAATCATAGCTTTTACTGTAGCCTTTAACTCCTGGGTTCAAGCACTCCTCCAGTCTCAGCTTCCAAATTAGCTGGGACCACAGGTATGTGCCACCACACTTGGCTACTTTTTTAAAGTTATTTTTTGTAGAGATGGGGGTCTCACTGTGTTGCCCAGGCTGATCAAGAACTCCTGGGCTCAAGCAGTCCTCCTGCTTTGGCTTCCCAAAATGCTGGGACTACAGGCATGAGCCACCACGCCTGAACAGAAAAGGTATTTTTTTTTTAATAGGTTTTTTTCCCGAGTGCTGTGACTCACCCCTGTAATCCCAGCAATTTGGGAGACCGAGGTGAGAGGATTGCCTGAGTCCACAGGTTCGAGACCAGCCTGGGCAACTTGGTGAGGCCTCATCTCTACAATAAATCAAAAATTATCTGGGCATGGTGGTGCATGCCTATAGTTTCAGCTATTTGGAAGGCTGAAGCAGAAAGATTGCCTGAGCCCAACCGGTCCAGGCTGCAGTGGCTAGGAGCATGCCACTCCACTGCCTTCCAGCCTGGGTGACAGAGACTGCAATTCAAAAAAAAAAGGTCTTTATAAATGTGACACCAAATTATAGACTAGTGATGATGATCAGTGCCCAGGTTTTTGGCGACTTCATGGTCACCCCCACACTAATTTACAGTTGCTGAACCTCTTGTTGTTACAGTGAGTTATTTGGAATTCTTAGGATGGAGCTAAGACATAAGTGAAAGGAATATAAACATCAGATGGAAAACATCAGCCTTCATGTTGGCACTCTTGGAATTTGAATGCATATAGATTAAATAGGTAGCTGGGAGGACCGCAAAGCTCATTCTAGCAAAGTGTGAACGCGGGTCCTAACCACATGGCATCTTCTGCCCTCCCCGCCCTGTCCTCTGTGAGCTTCCCTTTAAAGGTTGCTCATGGGGACACTGGGCCGTGCCCCATTTGTCTCCTGCCAGTTCTGCAGCCTGGCCTACCGAGTCAGGCAAGCGTGGCACTGTGGAGGGTGGGCCCAGGAGTCACTGTGAATTTGTGCCAGTGCCTTGGGGGTTTTAAAGCACACATCCTGGTGCCCCATCTTCTCAGAAGCCCTTAAGTTGCATTTGGAACTGCTCTTGTGCGCTGCCGGCTGTGCTGTGTCCTCATCTCTTGTGTGGAGCACAGCTCAGGGTCCACTGTCCTGAGCTGGGAAAGGCATGTGCAGCTGGGTCTCAGATAGACTCCCTGCCTGAAGCTCCGTGGTGTGACAGCCACCGGTCAGATGTAGGTACCGTTTTGGCCCGGGGCCTTCCAGAAAAGCATAGCCACGAAGTCCCTGCTGAGACTCATCCTGGGGCTGGGTCTTCCCTTGCCCCTGGAAAGAACCGTGTCTGACCTTCACGTTTTTGTTACATGCATTAAATTTTATATGCCTGGGATCTTATCCTAAGACCATGCCTATTTCTGAAAATTATTTTCAGTTTACACCACTTATTTTTCTTTTGAGCTGGGGTCTCTGTTGCCCAGGCTGGGAGTGCAGTGGCATGATCATGGCTCACTGCAGCCTCGACTTCTTGAGCTCAGGTGATCCTTCCACTTTATCCTCAATGATCCTCCTGTCTCAGCCTTCCAAGTAGCTGGGACTACAGACTCGTGCCACCACACCTGGCTAATTTCTTTTTTTTTTTTTTTTTTGTAGAGATGAGGTCTTGCTTGTTGCCCAGGCTTGTCTCAAGTTCCTAGCCTCGAGTGATCCTCCTGCCTCAGCCTCTCAAATTGCTGGAATTACAGGCATGAAGCACCGCACCCAGCCTGGCAGCATTCATGTTTGAATTCTTGTACTTGGGAAATCAGAATAGATCATGCCCACATTCATACTCCTTAGGATATAAGTTCAGCTCTTTCCTGTCAGAGCTAGTTGTGCCCTCCCTATTTCTGGACATGGAAGTCCTTGTCATTCTGCAAGACCGAAATCTAGCTTCAGCAGTCAGATAGGAGGGACGTGGTGTATGGGAGAGGGTGTGCATGTCCGAGTAACTAAAAGAAGGGCCTGGCCGGGTACAGTGGCTCACACACCTGTAATCCCAGTGCCTTGAGAGACTGAAACGGGAGGTTTGCTTGAGACCAGGAGTTCGAAGAGGCAGTGAGCTGTGATCATGCTACTGCACTGCACCATAGGTGACAGGGTGAAACCTCAACTGTTTATTTTTTTTTTATCGGTGTCTCACTCTATTGCCCAGGCTAGAGTGCAGGGGAACAGTCGCAGCTCACTGCAGCCTCAGACTCCTGGGCTCAAGTGATCCTTCCACCTCAACCTCCCAAGCAGCTGGAACTACATACCGTGCCCTGCTAATTGTTGGCAATGAGATCTTGACATGTTTCGGTCTCAAATTCCTAAGCTGAGACCTCTAGCCTTGGCTTCCCAAAATACTGCAATTACATGCATGAGCCACTGTGCCTGGCCAAGACCTCAAGTCTTTTTTTTTTTTTTTCTTGAGTTGGAGTCTCACTCTGTTACCCAGGCTGCAGTGCAGTGGCACACTCAGGGCCATCACAACCTCAACCTGCTGGGCTCAGGTGATTTTTCCGCCTCAGCCTTCCAAGTAGCTGGAACCACAGGCGTGTACAACCACGTCTGGCTAATTTTTTGATTTATTGAGGAGACAAATTCTCACCGTGTTGCCCAGGCTGGTCTCGAACATGTGGGCTCAAGCAGTCCTCTCGCTTCAGCCTCCCAAAGTGCTGGGTTTACAGATGTGAGCAACCATGCACCATGCCCAGCTGACCTCAACCCTTTTTTTTTTTTTTTCTGAGTTGAAGTCTCACTCTGTCACCCAGACTGGAGTGCAGTGGCCGCTCCCGGCCACTGCAGCCTTGACCTCCTGGGCTCAGGCGATCCTTCC
>CAUYQG010009307.1:0-34136 GCA_963574415.1 Tarsius wallacei
GATTAACATTCGGGTTGTTCCCAGTTGTGGACTTTTACAAATAATGCTTTTGTGAACATTTATGTTCATACCTTTGGGTGGGTATTTGTTTTTATTTACTTCGGGTAAATACCTAGGAGTGGAATGGCTAGATCATATTATTGTGCAGAAAGCAAATCAGTGGTTGGATGGAGATGGGATGGGGAGGGGCTGATAAGAAATGACAAGGGATACAAGAAGACATCTGAATGTGACAAATGTGTTCACTATTTTTATTGTGGTATTGGTTTCACAGGTATATATATATGTGTGTCAAAACTTTTCAAATTATGTTATGTATGTATTACTCTATTCTAAGTATGTGCAGTTCATTATATGTTCATCTTACCTCAATAAAGCTTTCTAATATTACCACTGAAAACCCATTAACTTGCCCCAAAGTCATAATAAATATACATATATTGTTCACATAGTATGACATTCTTGTACAGAGTAAATTGTGAGAACCACTAAAGTAGACTTAAAAAAAGGACAAAAGGAAAGTGTATATATAGCACTCAGTCATTCAGTCCACTGGGCTTCCAAACCAAGTGTTGACAAGATAGTAGAGTGAAAAATGCTGGGACATCCTTTCACACAAGATTTACTCCATTCTGTTATAACATAAGCCCAATAACTTGAAGGCATGGCACCAGATTTGTTCGTTATTGTACAATATAATAGGACCATATCAAATTTTGTTGTGTTTGTTGGCACACATTAAAATTGTTTATATGATGAGACTTCACTGTAATTTCTATTTATCCCATTGTTTCTTGGATGCCTGAATATAAAAATCAGCTTCTACCCTAAAGGCCTTGTCCAAGTCCATTATATTCTGCAATGAAAGAATACCACAGACTAGGTCATTTATAATGAACAGAAATGTATTTGACTTATAATTTTGGAGGCTGGGAAGTCCAAAACTGATAGGCTGCATCTGGTGAAGGCCTTCTTACTGCATCATAACATGGTGAAAGGCATCACATGGGTGAGAGAGAGTGAATGGGGCTGAATGCATCCTTCTGTCAGAAGTGCGCTCCAATAAACTACCCATTCCTGAAACTATGGCATTAATCCATTTATGAGGACACAGCCTTTATGACCTAATCACCTTTTAAAGGTTCCACCTCTCAACACTGTGGCATTAGGGATTAAGTTTACAATTTATGGACTTTACATTCAAACTATAGAAGTCTGCATGAACTAGTGGGAAAGTCAGCATGTAACATTTATGACACAATGTTGTTAGGGCTGTATAAGGCAATTGGCCTTGCTAGGGACAGAGGATTGGGTACAGCTTTAGAAAGGAGGTGAAGTTAGAACTGTGACTTGAATTGTATGTTGACACTTTCTTAAAAGGGAAGGAAAATAATATTTCAGAAAGAAGTGCCTTCCCTTGATCAGAAGCACCTTCAAAAGTAATCAAGTAGAGATTCTGGAAAAGTGTCATTTTTTTTTAAGTCAGGGTCTCGCTCTGTGGTCCAGGCTGGAATGCAGTGGCATGATCACATCTTACCGTAGCCTTGACCTCCTGGGCTCAGGCAATCTTCTCACCTCAGCCTCCCAAGTAGCTGGGACTACAGGTGCATTCCTCCAGGCCCGGCACATTTTTTGATTATTTAGAAGATATCGGGTCTCACCATGTTGCATAGGCTGGTCTCCAACTCCTAGGCTCAAGCAATCCCTGTCTTGGCCTCCCAAAGTACACCTGGCCTCTAGAAATTCATCTTTTAAACTGCCCTAAAATCTTTTAAACTGCCACTTCCAAGCCCTGAGTTGACTACTACATTGTTGAACTTTTACATACATTTTCTCACTCTGTATTGGCATTAGCTTAGCAAAGTGGATAATATTATCCCCATTTTATTTATTTATTTATTTATTTATTGAGTTGGAGTCTCACTGTCGCCCAGACTGGAGTTCAGTGGCCGCTCCCGGCCACGCAACCTCGACCTGCTGGGCTCCGGCGATCCTACCGCCTCAACCTTCCAAGTAGCTGGAATTACAGGCGCACGCTACCATGCCCGGCTAATTTTTTATTTATTGTAGAGATGAGGTCTTGCCAAGTTGCCCAGGTGGGTCTCGAACCCGCGGGCTCAGGCAATCCACTCACCTCAGCCTCCCAAAGGCGCGGGATTACAGGCTGAGCCATCAAGCCCGGCTTATCCCCATTTTATAGATTAGAAAATATGTAAATCCTTCTGCAGAGCAAAAGAAACCATCAAGAGAGCAGGGAGACAGCCCACAGAATGGGAAAAAATATTTGCCAACTGAATATCTGACAAAGGCCTAACATCTAGAATCTACAGGCAACTCAAATGCTCCACAAGGGGAAAAACAAACAGCCTCATTAAAAAGTGGGCAAAAGACATGAATAGACACTTCTCAAAAGAAGATATATTGGCAGCCAACAGACACATGAAAAAGTGTTCAGTCTCACTAAGCATCAGAGAAATGCAAATCAAAACCACATTGAGATACCACCTAAATCCAGTAAAAATGGCCATCATTAATAAAACAAACAACAACAGATCTGGTGAGGATGTGGAGGAAAAGGAACGCTTCTACACTGCTGGTGGGAATGCAAACTAGTGCAACCTTTTTGGAAGACAGTGTGGGGATTTCTGAAAGAACTAGAAATTGACCTTCCATATGACCCAGCCATCACCCTGTCGGGAATATACCTAGAGGAACTCAAATCAATCAACCAAAAAGATACCTGCACATGCATGTTTGTCACAGCTCTATTCACAATAGCAAAAACATGGAACCAACCATGCTGCTCATCGAAGCTGAACTGGATTTTTAAAATGTGGTGCATATACACAACAGAATATTATGCAACCATAAAGAAGGACAAACATGGACTTCACAGCAACTTGGATGGATTTAGAGTCTATCATACTCAGTGATCTATCACAGAAACAAAGAACAGAGTACCATATGTTCTCAGTCATAAGCAGACCTTGAACAACTATCACAATATTATAAGAAAGGGATTGGCAGTAGTGGGAAACTGCCAAGGGAGGGGGGAGTGGGATTGACAGTTGAAGAAAACTACCAGGGGAGGGAGGGACACACCTCATCAACAAGGACCTGCATAATGAACATTTGTATACCTACCCTGAATTGTACTCCAAGTCTTTAAAATAAAGAAAAAACAAAAACAAACAAACAAACAAAAAACTTCTACAAAGTACATGCAGAATTTAAAAAAAAGAATCTACTATTTTCAGACCTCTAGTGTTATTGATAAGAACTCTTCCAAAAACAAACAAACAAAAACAATAACAAAAATCTGTCAAAAAAAAAAAAAAAAGAAAATATGTAAATCACTTTAGGCTAAGGCACAATGTGACCCTAGAAATTAATAGCAGTACATATTTATTTCCTGCCCTCATTACAGGACCACAATGGGGATCAACTGTGTCTGTGCTCAGCATCTTCTCCTGTTTCCTGGGACCAAAGGAACAACCCTTATCTGTGACATACCAATCTTGTAACAAAGGAAAACAGCAGTAGTGAAACCCTAAGGTGGCTCTTCAAGCTTCTGTTCACATTGTATCGGCTAAGTGTTACATGGTCAAGGGTAATTTAAGCAGGGAAGTCCCATCCTTACTTGGGGAGACATACTACAAGTTGTGCAGGCATGGGAAGGGGTGGTCATTCTCCCATTCCAGTATGGAGAGGGCTTGCAGACATACTGGACCTCACATAAGTAGGGCTCAAGAAAGTTGGTAACTTGCAGGTCACGGAACTGCCTGGCAGAGCCAAGATTCAAAACCCTGTTGTCCGTTATCAAAACCTGGGCTTTTGGCCAAGTGCAGTGGCTCATGTCTGTAATCCCAGCACTTTGGGAGGTCAAAGCAGGAAAATTGCCTGATCCCAGGAGTTCGAGACTAACTTGGGCAACATGACAAGAGCTTGTCTCTACAAAAATAAAAATAAAAAAATTCACTGGGCATGGTGGTGTGTGCCTATATTCCCAGCTGCTCATGAGGCTGAGGTGGAAGGATAGCCTGAGTCCAGAAGGTCAAGGCTGCAATAAGCAGTAATTGTGCCACTGGACTCCAGCCTGAATGACAGAGTAAGACCCTACTGAAATAAAAAAAAAGAAAGAAAGAAAAGAAAAGAGAAACCCAGGCTTTTTACATTATACCACATTGCCCTTCTTGTGGGTCTTAAAGAGGCAAGACTGGTCAAGGTTCATCTGAATTGTAGGAAATGTTCTTGGTAGGAAAGAGGGGAATGTAAAGTACAATGTTTGCACACATGCACATTCATACAGGTGCATAGGAAATAGAGAAAGGCAAACACAGAAAGGTACAGGGAGAGACAGAGATGTGTTCTGGAGAGAAATGAAGACAGAGATTAGCAGCTGAGCCTTCCCTCAGTTCTACAGCTACAAAAGAGGATATATTCTGAATTTATCTATGAATTTACCTTATGCCCCCTGAATATGGATAAAGATATTATTGGAAGTGTGAGGAGTCATGCAGCACCTCACATTTACCATGTATTAGGTCAGCTGTGGATAAAAGCAGTAAACTAAGTGTCCCAGAGAGACACCATTGCAATGGCAGCTAGTACACAATAGTGTGGGAACTCACACGTCCCAAACAACAGAGACTGAAGCCCTCCAGGGGCACCTTCAGATGTGTGGTTAATTGGGATGGTATCCCCAGCACAAGTTAACTGTATCTGACGTCAAGCATTAACAAAAGTCTGCAAATTCTGCTGCCCTGTTCCTCTGTCTGGTGGCCCCTCTTCTATGCTGCCAGCAGGAGCTCATCTCACCTCTGGGCTGACTTCCCTGGGGGCCTCTTGCACATTAGTATTTCGGTAAAAACAGAGGGAAATGCCGCCTAGAAAAACTGGCCCAGTTGCCTGGAGGTTTAACATCAATCAGCAGAAGAGGGAGGACATCAGGAGTGACCGAGTCCCAGCCATTCTCTTCTGCCCTTGGAATGGCTTTGACAGACTGTCATCTGCCCAAAGTCAAGTCTCTTGGAGGTGTTTCTTCCAAAATCATTGTAAGCAAATAATTGGAGGAGACTGCATAAGAAAAAGAAAAGGAGATGAGTATCTGGCATTCTAAGCATGGTGGAACCAATTAATCATCTGTGCTTTTTAAAGGAATGCTGTCATGTTAAGCCTGCACTCTAGGCAAGTTGTAAGAAGCCAGTCGCTGAGTGTATTTAGGGAAATGTGGCAAAAACTGTTTATACGTGAAACTATTTTGCCTTATATAGAATAAGTCAAATACCAGTTGGCAGAGGTCAAGAAAGTGAAAAGACAGAAAATATCACATTTTGAGATTGTTTAGTGTAAATTTCAGCTGTGTCCACTGGGAGAGCCAAAGCCACCTGGGCTATGACTGGGGAACTCCTAGAAATCTATTTGCATGGGAACCCACCAGCACGCCCGGAAAGTAACTGCACTTGTGCATGTGGCTGGGGCTCAGACACACTCAGGAATGCCTGGGACACTGAAGGGCACCCAGAAGCGTGTTGGGGGAGAAGAGGAGGAAGGTTGGGGGTGTTTGACAGCTAATAGTTTCCAAAAATACAGCAGCATTACCATGGGCTCCGAGGAAACACATATTTGCCTCAGTGGGGCAAGGGGTTCTGAAGTATGAAATGGAAGTTCAGTTTCTCCAAGGGGCAGGTTTTGTGGATGCCTGTCCCACTCACCACCAGCCATGTGAACATCTCTGTGCTGCTGGCAGCCCACCTCGAGGACTAGTGGCTGTGCTTTTCAGTCTTGGGGCCTTCCACAGAACTGTGGAGTGTGCTCAGTGCTACAGGTAGCTCAGAAATGTTGGAGACTTAGCACTTCCATGGACATCCCTTAACAAAGGAGAAATAGGAGTCCTGAATAGACACATGAGTGTCCTAAACACCCAGTGGTATACTTTTGAGGTGCATTCTACCTGAGTGCCAGAAAGAGACAGAGCCCTGTTCCTCCATAACCCAGTGTTCATTGCACCTTCGGGGCTTCCTCCTTCCTTCTCTCTCTATCTCCTCTCCTTTACTTGTGTTTCCTGAAAACACTTCACAATGGGCCTTCTGCCTGTGAGTCCTTGCCGCAGAGTCTGGCTTCTGGGGAATCTAAACTGAGATGTTAACTGAACTCGGTGTCTAAGTGGGTGCAAATAACTCAACTTTGGAATTCCATTAAAATAGTGTAATACAAAGGATAGACAGACTCTATCCCTCAGTTTGCCAGGTGCTCAAAGCCCAGGCACCATGAGGACTCAAGGTGGTAACCAGCCACAGACTCATGCCAGAGAGATCAGTGAGAGCACAGGTTCCTTGCAGGGAAGTTTCAAAGAGTGGTAGGCACAAGATGGGCTGCAGAGCAGAGGCAGCACTCACTATCCTCCCTGGGTGACAGGAACCACCTAAGGAGACCAGCAAGGGTTGTTAACCACTGAAGAGAAGGGCAAGTGTGATGGTCCCACAAGAGTAAAGTAGCAAAGAGGAAAGTTAATGTGAGCTTATGTTTACACATGGGTTGTCTAGGGAGTCAATACTGTGTGATTATAAATAACAATGGGGAAAAGTAGATTATGACATGGAAATGAAAATATTCTGTATCTTGTTGTCAATTAAGTCTATTATGGTGACTTCTTCCCTAATGGCAAGTTTTAGGAAGTAAGTGTCAGAGTGGATCACAGACTACAAAACATTGAGGACTAAATGGAGAATAAGGAATAATTTTAAAAAACACCCAAGTGGTAGACCAAAAAAGAGAAGAGTCTCTGAGAGTGTTCCCCAACCTGAGCCATTGGTGGGGATTATCTCTAAAAATGATGTAAGGAACAAATGCAAGAGGTTAAAGGTGGTGCAATGTAATAATTAAAACAGCTAGAAAGTAGTAAGTTGAGCTACAAGAATATAAGTTAGAAGTTCCAATTCGGGGGAAAATGTTACATTTAGAAATTGTTAAATTTTGCTTAACAGGAATCAATAAGCCACAAAGGAGATAATAAGCACATTTCAAATAAAAACATTTGCAATCCTTTTTGTCTACGAAAAAAGGTATGCAAAAATTAAAAAGCAAAAAAAATGCAATGGAAATTATTATCATAAAATAAAGAATTAATATATAAAGAGCATCAACAAAGAAATAAGCAAAAGATAAGTAAATTAATTTTAAGAAGGACATAAAAATCTGACTAGATAATTCACAGAAGCTATCCTAGTGTCAACAAACATAAAAATGACACCCTTTCCTGTTTGACCCTTTAGGCCTCTGCATGAGGCAGCATCTTTACCATGGGCTCTGACCCAGGTTCCTTTGATGTAAGAGGGGAATAGTTAAAAAATTCTACTCTCCTGGTCCAGCATCAGGATGAGAAAGATACAAAACAAGCATTACTTTCTGCTTCTAAGGTAGGCAGTATCTTATGACATAACTCCATTATTTATTAGCAGTCAACTTTCTCTACCTTATGAAAAATGCTACTGTTGCTTGCATCTAAGCATAAACCCTATGATACATTCATATCTTATTCTCACCTTATACATTAACCTATCCTCAAGAAGGTGCACAGGGGAGAGGACCTCACCTTGTTACATTGGCATCAAAATCCCTAGACTGCTAAAAATGTTAATAAATGTATATTTCAGTTTTATGAGATAGTTATAAATCAACTTAAGACAGAAGTTTATTTTATTTTGATTTCTTTTTTTTTTTCTTCTGATGTGGTTGGAATGTTTATTGCCTCTGAAACTCCTCTTGATATTTAATCCCCAAAGTGTGTCAGTATAGAGGCAGGACCTTTGAGAGGGCTCTGCTCTCATGAACAAAGTGATCCATACATGAGCTCATGGGTTCATGGGTTAATGGTTTATCAGGGAGTGTAACTGGTAATTTTATAACAAGAGAAAGAGAGACCCAAGCTAGCACACTGAGATGCTTAACCCCTCACCATGCCCTGTGTCACCTCAGGACTCTGCAGAGACCCCACCAGCAAAAAGACCTTCTCCTCAGATGTGCCCCCATGACCTGGGACTTCCCAGCCTCCAAAACCCTAAGAGATAAACTTCATGTATTTGAATACAGGTTAAGATGCAAACACAAATATGAATTTGTTGACAAATATGTGTTATTCAACTTGATCTGAGATTTTTCCTCCATATCTTGGATGAGCTTGGTAATAGTACAAGTCTCCTCCAGTCCAGAACCCTAAAGCTCAAAATTCAAAAAAGGAATGGCACAAGGAGAGAATCACTTGAAAAGCAAATGTGTGTCTCAGTAAGGAGCACTCTATAACATATACCTGGACAAAAAAGAGGGCTCCAGCAGGAGATAATATGCCCAAGGCTGGGGATTACTTGCTAGTTCATTCTTTCTATGAAAAGGATTTTCTCTGTGGGCATGAATAAACTCCAAAGCCTCTGACTCTATGAGGCTGTTTTTTTTTTTTTTTTGGAAAAGGAGCAGTATTAAGATTCTACTTTACTGATTTCCAACCTTAAAAAGATTCTTTAAGTAAAGATATGGACAGAAGGTCTTGTGCTAAAAGAGATGATCAGATTTACCTACTGCGTTCTCTCCCCATCATTCTAAAAAGGAAGGTCTGCTGCAGAGTGTCAAATATATATATACAGGTTTAAGTCCCAAAGGCCATAAATGTATATCACGTATCAGAAGCAGAAGGAAGCAGCTTTTCTGTGCTGGAAGACTCTAAAGAAGTTGGTAAGTTGCCTCACTAGACTCCATCTTCCCAGGTGCTGGAACTCAACTCATATTGTGTCATCCCTAAACAACTTATGATAATTTATGTTCGATGGCACTGACTCTTTTTGTCTTTGATCATATTCTCTCTTTGAAAATGAAGGAGAAAAGATGCCCAAGAGAGACAGCATGAAGATTTGACATTCTTTAATGCACAGCTATTTGCCTACATATGGTGTAGGCTTGTCTGGTACAACTGCCAAGTGTTACCAATGGATCTCAGGAAACTCCCAGTTTCAGGTCTACTGCTCTGACCTTTCTGTACCATTTTCATTGTTGCAATGAGATCTGCATACTGACCAGCCAGACTCTGACTAACTAGCAGTTTGTCAATCTAGATGTTAAAACAAAACAAGAAGTACAGAGACAGTCCCTACTCAAAGAGAAAAAAAATATATTTTCAAAAATTACCCAGTTTTAGGTATTCTGTTATAAGAAACAGAAAACAGACTAAGACATCTTTATTCTTTTGCTATTATTATTATTGATATTATCGTTACCATCATTTTTTATCTATTTGATGTGACAGAGACATGGAAATGTTGTAGGATAGTTCTCCAAATGGCCTTGATCTGACCAGTTCTCTTTTTTCTCACTTGTAGCTCTAAAGAATAACTGTAGAATGCTATCCCGTCCTGCAGAAATGTAATGTACTGATGTGGGGGCACTGGCCAGAGCAGCCCAGGCTCTGTCCTAATCCTCCCACCAGTGTGTCATATGACCCTTGGGCTATTAAACCTAGGGCAGACTGCTTTCTGGGGTCTCTCAGCTACAATGAAAGTGAGACTCCATTCATCTACCATGGGCAGCTTTCCTGAGCCTTGGAGAACAGGCTTGAAGAGATATCTGGGTTGCAGTCACCCCTTATTTGCTATCGGTAAGTAACAGACACACATTCTACAACTTGTGTTGTGTGGGTATTCCTCTCACCAGACTCAAATAAGTTGGTCACCATATATGGGGAGCCTGCTTCACAGATGTGTGTTAAAATCTGCTACTGGCTATTATTTTGCCCATTTTTCTTGAGTTTTTATATCTTTTATTGTATATATTTGACAGATTTTATTTAATGATTCAGCATCCATGGCTGTGATATTTTCACTGTGGAAATTTAATCTTTGTCAACATCTTAAGAAAACTTCCTCCCATATTCTGATTTTTACATTGTGTTTTCTGATGTTAATATCAACAAGGCACTAGCCTTCTCTTGGCATTAGTCTGACATATCTCCCACTCATTTCTTTCTTTTTTCAGCCTTCCAATTTCTGAGGAGGTAACAGTTTTAATGGTGCCCATACAGTCTTTCAAAGGTTTACAAATCAAAATTGTGAACCAAAACAGGTCTCCCTTTTTTGAGAATGAGCAATAGAAAAATCACCTTTTATTGGGCTGGGGATGTGTTGATCATAGACAAGGATCAAAGACAGGATCTCACTGGTGGCTGATGTCTGGCAGGGCCACAGGAAACTCCTCTGTGCTGGGCACAATGTGTAGTCATGGAGTTGCTGATAGTCCCTTAATAGCCTTGTGATGGTGGACAGCTTCCTCGACCTCTGTCTCTCCAGCTGACCATGTCCGTAAAATCAAGACAGTGGCAATGCACACATTCCAGGATACTTGTGAGGATTTAGGAGGTCCATGCTGCAAAATGCTCTGCCCAGGTTCCAGGACACAGCTAGGGCTTACAGAGTGTGAGGTGACATCAGTGTTCTTAATGTTGCTCAGATCACAATCTCTGCTCCATCTCAACCCTTTCCCAATATTCCTTCAGCAATGGAGCCTGCCACAGGCCATTTCAGGTGTTGGGGAGAGATTAGAGTTGCAGGCATCAGTAGAAACGTGAGCGCACTTACCTGTGCTTGTTTTGTTCTTTTAAGCTTTAACCCGGTAGAAAATATTGCACTTGATGTGATAATTTCTTTTCACAATATAAAAAGGTAGATGGAAGTAGATGATGTCAGTCTTCTCAAGCTTCCCTTCACAAGACAAATCGTGTAACAAGATTCTTCCAGTCTTTCTGAAGCATTCCATAAACCCTTTCAAATAAGTTCAAGGGGTAAAACACAGAAGGTAGCATTCCACCCTTGTGCACTCCTCTGGACTTAATACCTCTTGTACCATCATTTACATTCCCAGTGTCTACTGAACATATTCCCTCGTATTATTTTATTTGCAAAGAAGAAAAAAGCCCAATGGCTATCCACATACATTTGAATACACATTGAAACATTTTCTGTAGGATGCCTTTTTAGAGGAAAAATTCTAGGCCAAGAGAACAAGCACTTTACATATTTGTAAATAGTGCCAAATCTTCCTCAGTGGAGGTCCTCCCATGTATATCTCCAGGGAGAGTGTGGAGGGTGGGAGCTGTCTCTCCATACCCTTGCGCTTAGTGTGTTGGCAGATCTTCTGATCTGAGCCAGTCTAATGGCTGGAAAGAAGTCTCACTTCAGTGCTCACCTGCTTGTCTCTCATTAGAAATGAGGTGGCAGTCACACTAACTAGTCATCTCCTCTCACAACAGTGTTTGTGAGATGATGCGTGTTTGTGAGATGGTGCATGTTTGTACGTTGGTTCCAGCCTGGTTGATGTTTTGGAGGTCTGTGGCTGGTGGTCTAATCCTTAAATTTGTTCTTGCACATCACAGAAATATTTTTTAAAACTGCAGATTTCTTAGCCTAATATTTTTTGTTTCTTTTATTTTATATTTTTTGTTTATTAACATCTCTAAATTGCAGTGGCCACAAATGTTCTCAGGGAATTTTTTGCACTCCTATTAATATGTGAAAATATACTAAGAAAATGTAAAGAAGGAAATCCTTTTCTGCTTGCCTACAGTAATTTAAAGGCCAGTGATGAATGGTTAGCTGGTAGAGCAAGGCCTCCAAAGCAGGGAAAATAGAATGATTAGGCTCTGTATTTTAAATTAGGAATGTCTACTCTGAATAGATAGCCACTTATGCAGAGGGGAGAGGAGCTAGAGATTAATTCATTAATTACGAAGGTATCAAGCATTAAAACGCAACTTTTCCAAAAGAATAAAATTGCCTTTTAAGAAAATTATATGTTTAAATCATGGTATTTTTCGTGTGTTTTTTCTGCTCAGGACTAAGTATAAATAAACAGGCACATGTTTAGACAAAGAAAGGAAAATATATTTTCAGCCTAAAACCTGAATCATGAAATGTCCACAATCTGAATGTGATTATTCATATGATTCACGTCTTAGAGAGATGAGTACTCCTCAAATGAGTTGATATTTCTATTTATAATCTAAAACACATAGATTTTCTAGACACTCTCTTGTCATACTTTAATGCTCTACCTGAGTCAATCAACAAGTTGCATGGGACAATTTCATTGCTACACTAAATTGGTGAACATTGCCGGGCTTGGTGGCTCAGTCTGTAATCCCGCACTTTGGGAGGCTGAGGTGAGTGAATTGCCTGAGCCTGCGGGTTCGAGACCCGCCTGGGCAACTTGGTGAGACCTCATCTCTACAATAAATCAAAAATCAGCCGGGCGTGGTAGCGCGTGCCTGTAATTCCGGCTACTCGGAAGGCTGGGGCGGAAGGATCGCTGGAGCCCAGCAGGTCGAGGTTGCAGTGGCCGGGAACTTGCCACTGCACTCCAGTCTGGGCGACAGAGTGAAACTCCAACTCAAAAAAAAAAAAAAAATGAGTGAACATCACATTCCCCCAAAGGGGAATGTTGCATGAGACAATTTCCCAAGGGGAAATGTGCTTCCTATATCAATGTTCTTTTCTCTATTAAGCATATTCTGGTTAAATCTAGTTTTTCCAAAATGATTTATCGTAATCATTCATGGGAATTTTTATAGAAATTAACAAGAATTTAACACTCTAGAATATGTAACTGAAGATTACAGCACTAGCTAAATTTCATTAGTAAAGAAAATGAATAGTTCATCAAGTTATTTATTTTGACCACTACATTTGCACATGACAAAAAGGAAAATAATTGTTTAAAATGTTCTACAATACTACTTAAACTTAACAAGGAGACAAACTAAATGATGAATAAGGCAGCCGGGGACCAGGGTATAAGGGGTCGGTTTCTTTCATTTCTTTCTCGAAATGTCAAATTTCGAGAAATTGACCCCTTCTGCTCTAATAATTTTTACTGTACATAATTTTATTATAATCACTCACCCTCTTTCAGAAAGAAATAATAATAAACACTGGTAAAGAAGACATATGAGGGAGCTTCTGTCCAGCACTGTCACCTTCCTGTGGAAACAGCCCTTCTTCATACACATCTTAAGACCCACCATGTTTGACTGAGTCCTCCTAAGCCCTGGCCACAGAGGTGGGTGCCTGACCCAAGATGATTTTGGACTTGAAACCAAATATATAATCAGATAGTCTTTCCACCAGGAAATTGAACTTGTGAAGCTAAGAGGATATCAGTGACAACAGAAAGAATTAGAGGCCAGAACCAGAAAGTCACTCATGACAAATAGCGAAAAAAAGATCTCAGGAAGCAGACAGTCTACCCCCTTTCAAGCAGGTGGGTCAAGAGGGCTGTGGAGGAGGGGCCTTTGAACCTGGAAGTAACTGATGGGTGGAAATTGTAGACCATGCCTTGTGCAGGCCAGAAGTTACTCTGGGAAGTTTAGGAAGCTTATCTGTTTTCTCTTCTGGAGTTGCTTATTTCTAATCACAAGATAATTGTTTGGATATATGTATAAAGATTTATGAATAAAGTTACATGGTTAAGAATGTCAACTGCTGCATTATTTCTATTAGTAAAAGAAATTGAATATACATATGGGTGTATATGCACACACACACACACTACCCCATACACAGATAATAATGATTATATCTTACAACATAGAATGCTGGGAGAATCCATGAAAATTATATTTCAAATATTTGTGTATTTTTAAAAACAATTCAAAGCATATGTTACTTATATTTTAATTTTTTAGCATGGTTACTTTTATAAAAGTTATACATGAGCACAGTTTAGAGTAAATAGCTCTTGTTAAAAAAAAAAAAACCAGCATGCCTCTAAATTCTCATATGTTGCCACTTTCTAATTTCCGGAAGCAATCACTTTTGGATTCTTTAACAATTTTCTCTATTAATTTATATTAATATGAGTAATTTACTTAAATTGCTTCTTCTTGACTTTTGAGTTGAAGACACTCTTGACTTTTCACTGTGAAGAAAAGCCTTCTATCAGATCCATTCACTCCTTCCAGCTCCTGTCTGCCAGATATAACCAAACCATGTTTTTTATTAAACCCATATTTATTTTTTAGCTGTAGTACACTATGTAGTATATGAAGATTATTTTTCCTTTTCTGTACATTTTACTGTGCCTGTTGCTAATAAACATCTCATTTTTGGTATTCTTTTCCTCCTAGTCACTCAATCCATTCCCTATTTCTCCACCCATTACTCAAATCTTCTCTAAGTTAATTCAGACATGTTAGATATTCAAACACATTTTTCAGAAATTGTTTCTCCTGGAATCTGCCAATAAGCTTCAATAAAGAATGCTTATCCTTTAAAACTTCTTCCTGGGGATTTCCGTAGCCTGTCTTATGTTAGACATATTTTCTGAATCTTGTATCTTTCTGTTCTTGCTTTATTCTCTTTATTTTAGGTGCATACTTTACTGATGTCTCAGAAAAGAAACATGGGTGCTAAAATATTTGAGACCTTACATTTCTGATAATGTCCTTAATCTATTCTCAAACATCAGTGATAGGTTGGCTAGACACAGATTTCTAGATTAGAAAACATTTTTTTGAGCAATGTTTTTTGAAAGTACTTTGTAGCTTATTTTCCTTGTTTCTAATTTCATGAAATTTCAAAAGTGTGTTTGGGTATGAGGCCTTTTTTCCTCTTCATTATGTGAGACATACTATAGATACTTTTTAATCTAGAAACTCATTATGTTCAATACTGAGAATTCCATTGAATTATTTCTTCTATAATACTCTCTCATCCTTTTATGTTTTGTTTTATTTTTCCAAAACTCCTTAGATTCTAAATTTGCCCCCTAATGTTATCTTTCATTCATTTTTTGTTTATTTCTTTGTTTTGTCTTTTGCTGTATTTTCTGGGAGAAATTTGCAACCCTTCCAAATCTTCTACCAAATGCTTTATTTCTGTTTCTATATATACTTTTATTTTATTTTTATTTGTTTATTTATTTTTGTTGCAGTCTCACTTCATCGCTCAGACTGGAGTGCAGTGGCACGCTCCCACAGCCTCGACCTGCTGGGCTCCGGAGATCCTTCTGCCTCAGCCTTCCAAGTAGCCGAACTACAGGCGCGCGCTAACTCACCCGGTTAATTTTGATTTATCATAGAGACATCCCACCAAGTTGCCTGGGTGAGTCTCGAACCCATGGGCTCAGGCAACCCTCTTGCCTCAACCTCCCAAAGTGCTGGGATTACAGGCTAAGCCAGCGATCCCGGCTTATATATACTTTTCAAGAACTAGTTGCTATTCTATGAATGAATTCATTTTGTTTTATTTACATTCTGCTTTAATTTTATGGGCACAACATATTTTGTTATCTGAGTATTTAATAATAGTTAAATTTGGGATATTGTTGTTTCTGGCCTTGCTCCACAGTAACCTCTTCCTCTAATTTGTTTTGCATAGTTTAGATTTTAGTGTATTTGGTTTATAACTTTCATATTGGAGACTTTCTCAAACACCTGATGATTCTTCACTGCTCAAATTTATGACTGAGCCACAGCCTGTTGACTAGAAGATTTGTATGTGGTGGAGGCAGAAGGGCATTGTGTGTGGACTCTTTCCATGTCTGTCTACATTAATCCATCGAAGACAATCATTGTCTTTACTTGAGGTCCAGCCAGATCCCCCAGGCACAGCTCCTTCAATCTCTGGTTTGAGGAGATAATTCTAACAGTCAGGCTTCAAGAGTTAGCTTAGAGCACACAAGTCTTCATTTTCATTCCATTGACAATGGGGAATTCCACCCTAGGTGTGAGACCTTCTACAGAGAATCACCTTCTATAATAGAGAGAACAATATTCCACAGAGAAAAATCTTCTACAGAGAACCCCCTTCTACAGAGAAGCAATGTCTACAGAGAATAATCTTCTACAGAGAACTACCTTCTACAGAGAACAGTCTTCTACAGAGAGCACCCTTCTACAGAGAACAATCTTCTAAAGAGAACTTCCTTCTACAGAGAACCACCTTCTACGGAGAACAATCTTCTACAGAGAAGAATCTTCTACAGAGAACCCCCTTCTACAAACAACCACCTTCTACAGAGAACCGCCTCCTACAGAGAACAATCTTCTGTAGAGAGCCACCTTCTACACAGAACCACCTCCTACAGAGAACAATTTTCTACAGAGAATCACCTTCTACAGAAAAAAATCTTCTACAGAGAACCCCCTTCTACAGAGAACCACCTTCTACAGAGAACTGTCTCCTATAGAGAACAATCTTCTACAGAGAAACACCTTCTATAGAGAGCAGTCTTCTACAAAGAACCACTTTCTACAGAGAATCCCCTTCTACAGGGAACACTTTTTTACAGAGAACCACATTTTACAGAGAACAATCTTTTATATACAGCAATCATCTCCAGAGAACCACCTTCTATAAAGATCCACATTCTACGGAGAACCACCTCCCACAGAGAAATGCTTTCTACAGAGACCCATCTTCTACTAAACACAGTGTTCTACTGAGGACCATCTTCTACAGAGAACCACTTCTTTTAAAGAACCACCTTCTACGGGGAATCATCTGTCAGCATTGGGCAGGAGCAGTGACTGCCAAGCTATGCAAAGTAAAGGAGAAACCTGGATAACCAACATTCTCAAAAACCTTTCCCCCAAAACTCTTGTTTTTAGTTTATCTCTGCTTCCAGCAGTGTGTAGCATCAGCAGCTCTCCAGTCTGTTGGAGGTCCCATGGTGTAAATCAGTTTGCTTCCTTGCTGTCTTCCCGTCTGGTTAGGACCTGTTTTTCTGGGATATGATAAGTCAGTCACCACTCTTCTATTTGCTCTTCAGTTTCCAATATTTCATTATTGACATCTCCTCTTCCAACCTCTTTGTCCTTGCTTATTTATAACCTTAAAAATACCTTTATTGTCATTTTACTGTAGTTTCAGGAGGGAGAAGAGGCAAATATATGCTCAATCCACCATATTTAATTTTCCAATTTGGAAATTTACAATATACTATTATTTCTAAAAGCTTTAAAATTTGATACTATTTATATCTGCTTATTAATTGTAATTCCCAAGCATCAGCTTTTCTAAAAACAGATATAATGTCTCTTATTTAAAAATTAAATATAATTGGGAACACAAATACACTTAAAATAATTTTGATGAGCTATTCAACTCAGCCTCTGTCTTGGAACTTAAGTAAACTGAGTTTAAAATGCCTGCTCTGATAAATGTTAAATACTTGAATCCTAATTTTTTGTAATAATAAGTATTGAAGGCGTTCTTTCTACTTTGAAGTAAACAAAGGACTCCAGAAGGTAAAACAAAAACTTTAACATCTGAGAGACCCAAACATCTACAATTCATAAGTTCTCATTGTATCTACTACATCTGAGACACTATTGGATACCTGCAATCATATCTCCATAAGTCATTTTTAAGAGATTTAAATTTCAGGAAGAAATAAAGATGACTCTCTTTACAACTAAGAACCATACTTTCTATCTCAACAATGAAACTTCTTTTTCAACATATAAACTTAAATAAATTTTAGAACAAGTTTTAGAATATCCTAATTTGAAAAGAGTTCCTATAGTTGCTTATATCTCAATCAAAGATGATATATGTAGTGATCCATGAATATTTAGCAGACTGTAAGACTTCTCTGTATGTCTCAGACATCAAAGAAGCAGCTTTCTCATGCTGTAGTTATCTGTGCCTTTCCAGCAGCGACCTCATACTAGCTGGGTCATCAAAACACACAGGAGGCCAGAGAGGAAAAACAGCCCCTGCATGGCCTGTGAATGTGGAAGGTCTACTTTCAGAGAGATTGGGACCAGAATCAAGGGATTTTCTCAGCAGTCCATCAATTGGTATTAGATTATATTGCCTATTTGTTCAACTTTAAACGTCAAGATTTCTAGCCAGTGCCAGCCAGAACTGACAGAAGTAAAAAGCCATTTTCCATGAAGTAGTCTCACTTGCCAAGATAAGCAAACATTCTTTAAGATTAACAAACAAACAGAAAGATATGTGCTAGAATCTGTTGGGCTACATCCGCCCCTTATCATTTCAGGGGCATACAAAAATTTATTCAGAAAAAATTATGGTTTCCACAGTTCAGAGTCACAGTTCAAGGCCATATTGATATTTAAATAACTGACTGGTTCCAAGATTGCCCAAGTTGCCCGTGGGGAAATTATATGACCAGGATTCTGGAATCAGAGAGATCCCTGTTTACATCCTGGGCCTGCCCCTACTTGGTATGTGTTTGGTTAATTCAAGCAACCTCTTGTGTGTAAAATGGGAAAACAACATAAGAGTTATTTTGATTGTAAATGAAACACTACTGAAAATGGCTTAAGGGGAAAGAAAAAATTATAATATGTGAACCAGCATAATTTATTGGCCCTGTTTTCTCCTAGGTTGACTATTTGTGGGACGATTTCTCCTCTGGAGAAGCAAAGATGGGACCTTGTCATCCTAAGTACATGTATTCTTGGTACTAAAAAATTCGGATAACATATGACAAGGTGTGTCTCCCTCAGGAGTCTCACAAATTTCCAAAATGGATTCTGGATGGCTTTTCTTCAGTTTTGTCCCCACCCTTGGGACAATAATTTTGGCTAGTGGAGTAGGTACAGATTAGTAGACCTGATCTGTGTCACAAGGAAGTGAAAGCACAATTGTAGAAGACATCTCCAGAATTACTTGGAGGGGTAGCTTCAGAAAGAAAAAGATGAAGGCAATTCAAAAAGTAATAGATGTCCACAATATTGTCTACTTATTCCAATTTTGCAGTCATCATGAAAAATGGGTGATATAAATTCAGCAAAGTACCTAAAACAATGACTAAGAAATTATTTTTCTAAGAAGCTTCCTTACAAAGGTAAGTTACAAGTATCTAGGCATTTCACCTATTTGCTTGAAAGTTAGGTATTTGCCTTTTGCTCAGCAATATCTCAAGAATCTAATCAGATGCTATTTCTTCAACTTCTAAGTATATGATAAATACAATCAATTAGAGCTAGAACTTGCAAAGGAATAATCACAAGTTTAAAACAACAAAGCATCATTAAATGGATTACTGACTGAAAATATACTAGAAAGTTATTGTTGAGTTTAAAAGACAGCATGTAGAATTTCGAGTTGAGCGAAACAAAGTGTGAAAATTTTAGCAATCCAAGTACAAATTGCAAGCAATACACCAAAGAGCTTAACAAGTCACACACCATCAGAGAACAGAAAACTGCCCAACTTCAGAGAAGGAAGTTATGTGGAAATATCAACTTTTTTCTTGAACTGGCTGAGACAATAGCCATAAACAGCCACAGAAGTGATTTTAGATTTGGACTCATGGAGTCCTAAAAATGAAATCTAGATGTTAAAATTACTCTTTCAGTATATACCTTAAGATTCAAAGATTAGGCCAGCAGTGGTGGCTCACACCTGTAATTCCACCTACTTGGGAGGCTGAGACAGAAGAATTGCTTTAGCCCAGGAGTCCGAAGCTGCAGTGAGCTATGCTTTTGCCACTGTACTCCAGTCTTGGTGACAGAATAAGACCCTATCTCTAAGAAAAAAACAATCCCAAAATTAGGGACGGTGGGATTTGTCTTAGGTCACCATTAAAATTTTAGAGGTGAATTGTACACAAACTATTTTAACCCAAATACTTCTTTAGAGCACCCTTTTCACTATTTATTGGATTATGTTTATCAAGTAGCCAGAACTGAGTATGTTTTAGGAGATTGTGTTATAACTTAAAGGTGGACTTGACTCCATATTTGTTTGTTACAAGGATGGGTATGGTTGATTATGTCTTAACTGACTTACAATTGAATTGTCTATATTTTTAATCATCTGGGAAGAGATATGGAAGAGGGGCATTTCCGATGGAAAGACATTTGGTGCAGAGATTCAGATGAGGAAAGCTATCCCAAGTGAATACTCAGTCATTCATTTTGGCTATGAAAAAGAGAATCAAGACAATATGGGAAATACACGTGGGATATATTCATGAATAGCTGATGAAAGCAGTTTATAGAAAATTGGATTATAATATTTCTGCTTATGGATGAATCAATAAAAACTACTTTAAAGAGAGGATTCTATAGATCCTTACCGCTCTCGGGTGGCTGTAACTCAATGCTGCTTTCAATATATAAATAAGCCCAAATTGCTTCACATTTGGGAACACAGGACTTTCTCCATTAGCAACTGCAACATTTTCTGGTCAAGCTGTCCTACACTCTTTTGCAAAAGAGTAGTGTAAGTACGGCAAATTATGTGAACGGCCTTTTAGAACATAGATATCATGTATTCAAAAAATGTTGACTTCTTGCTAAAATTTAAGCAATGTGGCTTTTTTATTAAGCTGTTGCTTTCTTAGTACTGGTTTTCCTACCACCAGCGCCCTTGCTTTCAGAGCTGAAAAGGAATCTGCTGTCTGCTTACTTGTTAACACACATCACTCTAAGTTGGGGAGGGGGAGAGGGAATCATTTCCCAGACTCCAGATAACTACACTATCTTTTGGGGAAAAGTCTTTTTCTTAGTTTTGTTGGATCCTGACTTGGCTCTGTGTCACGTATAATCTTGGAAACTTCTTTAAAGCTTTATGGATTTTAACAGAATAATCTTCTTACGAAACCGACCCTGTCCTCAGACAAGGTTTAAATCTGACAATTTAGCCTGTGAACAATTATTTTGCTGATTTCCTGAGGCTGGCTTTTTTGAGCATGATGGCATTATTTACTAGAGAGAAATAGAGACTTAGAACTCCGAAGACCCTAAGAGCCCTCCAGGGTAAAATAGAGGAGAGTGTAGGGAGAGGTTTGTTGAAGGATACAAAATTATACTACATAGAAAAAAGAAGTTCTTAACAATCATATATCATATTGTTTCAAATTGCTAGAAGGATATTAAATATTCCCAACACACAGAAACAGCAAATGTTCCAGGTGATGGGTATGCTAATTACCCTGATCACTGTGTATCCAAGTGTAACTATATACCCCTTGAATATGTACAATTATTATATGTAAATTTAAAAGTAAAATGCAAATATAATAAGAAAACAATTAATAATAAACTGAAACATGCACTGGCATCCCAAGTAGAAAATAACCTCAGTACATGCATCATCAAGAAAAATTCAGTTTCTGTTATTTATGTAGCTATATTGAATAATAACTTTCAGAATTATTCATCACTCATGGAGCAAAGGAAGATGAAAAGTTTTATAATATAAGACAATCTCCAGGTAACAGTCAGTAAACTGATATGGCAAACATTCCTAATAACTGTAGAAAACATTAAAAAAAATTCCTTCCCTCAAGTAGTTTATAATCTAGCTAGAAACAAGATATATTAAAATATATAAAACAACAAAGCATCATTAATTTGATTACTAACAGAAAATATACTAGAAAGTTATTGTCAAGTTTAAAAGACAGCATATAGAATTTCAAGTTGAGAGAAACATACAAAAAAGGGTAAAATTCAATTTGGACCACAGAGAAATGTAAGATTTTGATAGACAAATGTGATGAAGATCCCCAAGCTAGGGAAAACCGAGTAAGTGAAGATGTGAGGAACATGAAAAAACAGCGACTAATTAAACTGGATTAGAATGAAAGGTTTGTGTGAGAAAAGTGGATTAGCTGGAAAGGTTTGTAAAAGGTGAATGGTGTGAGCCTTCAAATGCAGTATGAAGGGATTTAGCTCCACGGGTGGGGGAGACCAGCCTTAAAGAAGACTGAGGGAGGCAGGGTGAGCTAGAGAAGGGCAGCTGGGGTGCCATGAGTATGAGCTAATCGCCAGTGGCCTTTCAGATTCAGGGCCGTTGATAGATCTCACGGAGGGAGTTGTATCAGTAGGCTGGCAAGGAAGGGATGGTTCCAGGAGCCACAGAAAAAATGTCTGATTAAAGGAGAGGATATCAGACATTCTGCGCCTGGGTGACTGGAAAGTGAAAATACAGTAGCAAAAATGTAGACATCAAAGGAATGGTTTGTTAAGGAGAGAGAGAGCAAGTTCAGTTTTAAAAGCAAGTGTTGTGCGCTGATGTCCAGTGGGGTCCAGAAGCCAGGGCTGGAGAACAATATTGGTGTCAGCCTTCATAGAGCTAGCAGGTGAGCTATATGTGCAGAAAGAAACCCCAGAGGGAGAGTGGGGTGGGGGGACCGAACCATGGGGTGCCCACTGCTCATGACAGCAAGCTGGAGGAAGAGGATCCTCCATGAAGAAAGAGACTGAATAGCCAGGAGATGTGGACACAGATGCCAAGGACTGAGGCTGTCCTCAGAAGGCAGCACTCTCCTTTGAGGCCACCATGTTCTTGAACAAAGGGGCATTTTCCACTTTCTGCTGTGTGGAAATATTCCCAGGAATGGACCTCTGCAGAATCATCAATGCCAGGGCCTGGATGAACACATCCATCCAGGGACAAGCTCAAGCCTATTTGGCTGCTCAATTAAGCCACAATTTCCCATTGTGCTCACCTGTAGAAGCATCAACATGTTGAACTCAATACCTAAAAAGGGAAAAGGCAATTAAAATAATTTTAAAAATTAAAAAAAGAAAGTGATCTTTCTGCTACAGGTTCTTGAAATCTATTCAATCTAGCATACAATTTCAAGCTTAAAACATTTCAGACCAAACCTAAAAATTCCAACAATTGTAAGTTATAAGGATAATTTTTTAAATGGAAAAATACTACACAGTATAATAGTGCTGTTTCTGTATTGTCATAAAATATATCCTCCCGATGATGGATACATGTGCAAAGGGCTAACAAAATATTGCCATTTATTAAACAAAAGTTCTCAAAATAAATAAATAAAAAAGGGGGGGAAAGAAGGAACAAAGAGAGGGCGATAGGAAAGACTATTGCATAATCTAAGATGCAATGGAAATGTTAAATAACATGAGGATTATTGTAAAGGAAACAACAGGATCCTCCAAGAGGGCTAAAAGAACACTTGAGGAAGCAGAGAACATAGTATTCTTAAATTAAAGTTGTTTTAATAGTTAAAAAGCCTGGGCCTCATTTTGGTCCCCACTTCACTTTAACTGCACAATAATCATTTTGTATACCTAACCCTGAATTGTACCCCACAACTTTAAAATTTTTTTAAAAAGGTAAAAGTCTGCCATCCTCACTATGCTAACTCAAAAAGAAAAGAAATCTAAGGATTTTCCACACAGTCCAACACACTGAAATTAATTCAGACTTCATTGGCTGCTGTGACGGCCTTTAATTTATAAGACAAAATGTGTTTCCATAGGAGACAGCAAAAAAAGATTGCATCGTTTTTGTAGCATCAATTTTGTTTAAGTGGAAACTAAGGGCGCATTAATCAATATTTAATAGAAAGTTTTATCTTTATTAATTTGGAAGTATTATAATAACTTGAGTGGTCAAATGTTTTGCCCAGTGAAAACAAACAAGTGCCAGCAGCTTCCTAATTGAACAGGCACACTATTCTATTTTAAAACATTCATTGAACAATTTATTGGGCTTGTAATTGAACTGTTCGGTGTCTCTTTCTCTCATATGTCTTATAATAATTAAAACTTCAATTCCTCTTTGAGGAATACTTAACATCATCCTTCTCACTTTCTTCAAATAATAAACGTGGCTGCTAAGTCAACCATAGACTCATAAAGCTAAAAGAAGTCACAGGATCATCAAATCTTAGAATCAGAATACAGGACATTACCTAAGCCTGTTTAATCAGAAACATACATTTCAATAGTTTTAAAAATAACTTTAGGTTTCCAATATCTGTTGGCTTTTCAATGAGTTACCAAGTCAGTTACGACCATGTGGTCAATTTTCCTAATAACACAGTTTCTATGCTGATTGCAAGGACACTGAAAATTTTCCTAAAACACAACTTTTAAATACTGAGTCAATGCATTCATACATACATAAGCAAACAAGTATAACTATGCCAGTTAAAACTGGGTTTTGGAATAAAATAAGATACAGTAAAGTAATTGTCCTAAAAGAATAGTGCCATACGCAAGCATTTTAATTTTCACTTGTGAAATTGAGGGGTGCAGTAGAGGCAATTAGGGCAGCTCTGACCCCAGGATCTCCTATATTTTGCATCTTCTTGTAAGACCTCCGAGGTCTCCTCGTGTTCCAAGATGACAGCCTTAAGTTACATTCACCCAGATGTGATTTCTAATCTTTCACATTATAAAGAATTCTGTAAGGAATTCATTTACATGTACATTTTTGTTTATATCTCCCATTTTTCCTCAGAATAAAGTTCTAATGCCAAAATGTTATCCAGAAAAGGTACAAGAAATGATCCCTTTTCCAGCAGGTACAACACTACTCTGTGCCCACACGTACCCTCAACGAAATTGAGTGAATCATTCTCTCCATTATTTGATAGGTGAAAATGTTTTCCTGGTAATTTTAATTTATACTTCTTTGGACATAAATGACCTTGAACAACTTTTGTGAATACTAACTACTCACATTTTTCATCCTGCAAATAGTCCTGATACTCTGATAATTTGAATCTGGAATGAGAAAATCATGTGAACACATTTTGCATATTGTAAGATGCTCTATAAATATACAATGTTAGTGTCTTATTAACAATCAGAATATCTTTCTTTTCTACTTTCAGGATTAGTGTTTAGATCAAGTATAATATTCATTATATATGATGATGCTATGGAATCTTCATATGTTTTACACGCAGAAGGCATTATTATTTTTAGAGATACTCAAAAGTTGACTAATTTGTTAATTGACACAGATAGAAGATGGAAAAAAAGGAGGTATAAAATCAGTGTTTCCTACTGTCAACATCTCAGTCCTGTCACATCTCTACATTGTCATGGGTACGGGCATAAGGCAAAATTAAACTTTTCTAGTAAGGTCCCGAAAAATCATCATTAGCAGGAGATAAACAGATTTGGAAAGAAGAAAAAACAACTAAGGTTTGGAAGAGAAATAGAGCTGCTTTCCAAACTTCCAGAAAAAAAATCGTCAGGTACAGTGGCTCATGCCTGTAATCCCAGCACTTCAGAAGGCAGACACCAGAGGATTGCCTGGGCAACTTTGTGAGATCTCATCTTTAAAACTAAAAAAATAATAATAAATAAATTTTAAAAATTAGCCAAGCTTGGTAGAGTACGCCTGTCATTCCGGCTCCTTGAAAGGCTGAGGCTGAAGGATCACCTGACTCCAGCAGGTCAAGGCTACAATAGCCGTGACTTGTGCCACCGCACTCCAGCCTGGGGGACAGAGTGAGACTCTGACTCAAAAAAAAAGTTACTATGGATTTTAAAACTGACCTCATCTTTCTTCTAAGAGAAAGCAAAAGTTACAGTATAGGAATTTCTTCAACATCTCTCCCCTCTCTTCAAGTTCTCTTGGTCTAAACATGCTGCTAGCGTTCCTCTTCACCTAAGCTTATACATAGTCAAGGCTGCACCTCATCCCTATACTTTTGTCCCTCAAATGGATACCTCCAGCTAATCTCACTACACACCAGATAATCCATGTTCAAGTCTAACAAAAACTAAATTCATCAATATTTTTCTGCAGTTTAGTGTCCCTTCAGCAAACACATTGTACACCAACACCTTGCTAAAAAGGACAACTTTTTTATGCGTGTGCCAGTCAGCATTTCAAATGCATATAATTTATGTTAACAGGATTTGCAGATTTGGAACATACAGTGAGGAAGCAATGGCAGGACTATCTTACTCTACCTTATTTCTCAATTTTAGTGTATTCCGATTGTGCTGGTTGTTTCAAAGTAGTATGAAGTAAGTTTGTTTAAATTATATGTGATTTTTGTCAGAATTTGAATTAGTCCATTGGACTTATGCAATTATTATTTTTATACATGGCTTATTTTTATATTACTTGATTTGTCATGGTTGCTAGTTATCTTGTGGAATTGGTAAGAAATTAATGCAGAAGAAATTACAGGGAAAAACATGTTTACAAAACAATCTCAATATTAAACACACTTCACAGAAAATAAAATGGATAAATATTTCCAAAAAAGTAATAGTCTTAAATAAGTTGCAATTATTTTCTGGAGAAAAGTCCAACATAATTTAGCCATTGGTTATTGAAAGTTATCTGTCCCTGTCTAAGAGTGGTGATGTGTTTCCTAAATGGCTTTGAAACTGTAGAATGCAGAACACAGTCTTCTGCAGTGAAGGGTGGTTCTTTGTGCAGTCAAGAAAAAGAAGCACAATGATTCAAGTGCCACCTATAGGAAATGTTTGAGTATGGTAGGAAAGTGTGCAGAGTTGATTGATATGTAACCTTTAAATGATATATTTCCTAAGCGAAATAAGCTAAGCCTTAGATGCCTTGATTCTGAAATGATTAAAAACTTCTCATGCAATGTAAATCATAGACGTTAACTTTGACCTCTGACGCTATCCAAATTGACTTTTTCTGTAAAGGGTCTAAACTCCCACAATGACCTAGTGCGGCTGAACATCTGATGCATTAGTTACAAGCCTCTCATGCTGAGGACGTGTTGTGAGCGCTGCTATCAGCAGCTGTGATTGTTGTTTGTAATTATCTCTGTTTTCCTCATAGGTGGTCTCTTTGCTGCTGTGACTTCCAAGCAATCATCTGTGATGTTGACTTCTTTTAAAGCTGTGATGCTCAGGACTGAACTTCCTCCTCTTTATTCATCTCCAACAGGAAAAAATAAAAACCACAAATGCTTATTGACTGCAAATGTCAAATGTGCATTCCCTGAATCCGCTGCCATAAGATGTGTAAAACAGTGCCTGTTGATTATCACCTAGATGTTTAAATAAAATAAATGCTTGTTATTAAACTGAGGAAGAACCCAGGAAAGCATGACTAGAGAACTCTGATTGGTTGGACTGCCTTTACTGTTGAGGATTGTGAGTCTATATTTAGTCCCAGCAGATGGTGGGATTCAGGACATACTACCTCAAGGTATTGCACTTTGGTGTATTGAATATTTTAAGCTGAAGGAATCTGAAAGTGGCTTGTGCAGGAAGAACTGTCTGACCTTCTGCTGAAGCAGGTCCTGAGACCCTTGTGTGAGAGTTGCCCTCCCTGTACCTTGAGGAAAAGAGTGTGCTTATCTCCAAAGACAGAGGGACGCTGAGAGGAATGTGGATAAACAGGCCTTGCTATGTCCTCCTCTCCACCCTTCCTCAAATCTACCATAAAACTCTCAGGATTAACCACTTTGGGTGTTTATTTCCTTGTGAAGGGTCCTGTAAACTCATGTAAAACTTACATTGAATAAATGTGTATGCTTCTTTCTCGTTAAACTGCCTGTTGTTACCAGGGTCCCAGCCAAGAACTTAAAAGAATAGAAGGTGAAGATGTTTCCTCCTCTCTCAAGAGTAGCAGTTAATTGCATGTTAACAACGTGCATGCTCAGTGCATGAGTGATCATTCAAATCTATTCAATTGGACTAAGAAAGTTTAGACAAATCTGATGATGATTGGGAGAACTCTCTGTGTAAAATATTGCTTTTCAATTCCATTAGTAGCCATGTAATAAATACAGGAGCTGAGATTTGAATATGTCCCCTAAGAGTTTATGTGTTGAAAACGTCCCCCCGTTGTAACAATGTCTAGAGGTGGGGTTTAAGAGGCGTTGGGATTACCAGGGCCTGGCCCTCATGCATGGATTACTATTATCACGGAGGGAGTGGATTACTTATCACAGGAGAGGGTTGTGATAAAGTGAGGCTGGTCCCTGGCGCCTTCCTCCTTTCCATGTGCTCTCTTGCCCCTCCACTATAAGATGATGCAGTAAAGGTCCTCTCCAGAGGCCAGCCCTTGATAATGAACTTTCCAGCCCCCAGAACATTGAGTCAAATAAAGTCCTGTCATCATAAATTACCCAGTCTTTGGGGTTCTGTTATCGCAGCTAAAACTGGATTAGGAGAAGTATAAAAAGTTTAAAGATGATGTCACCCAGTACATCTCCCTTTGGTGTCTGTCTCTTCTGGTGCCTCTCTATTGCTTTCCCATAGTTGTTTTAAATAATTTGTTACATTGGGGGCTAGTCTGATTCCAGCTACTTTATCTTTATCTGGACTGGAGCTCCTGAGCCAGGGGATCTGGATTTGTGATGCTACAGAGAAGCAGTTAGTTGTTCATTAGCAATGTCTACCTTTTATGTGTAGTTTTGTTGAAAATAAGCCTCTCCTCCACCATCCTTCACTATACTTCTTTCTGGTTACCTTTTGCTTCATAAGATTTAGTGAAGCAATTTAAATGAAATATAAGTTTCAAATGGAGTCACGACAAATTTTCTTACAATTTTAAAATCATAGAATTTACAGTTATTGGAGTCTGCATAAATGTCTCAATACACTACAGGCATATCCATTATTTTTCAAAGATGCAAAAACCAATACTTTGCTATTTGTCAGGTATCAGGACTATTTGAGGAAGAACAAAATGCATCCGCTCTGAGCACAGTTTTGAAAAACCAGCCATGGGTCACTGCCCACTTGAGAGCCCTGCTAGTCACACAAAGGAAAAAGCAGCCTCTCTTTGGGTACCCCCACAGGCTTATGAGTAGACCAATCATTTCACAGGTGGTAAAATAGAATTTCAAACGTTGTACATTATCGGCTTAACACACACCAAGTATGAGTTCCACATTTAAAGTTTCTGGCTTTGCCTGTGAAAGAAGATGTCATTTGTTGCTGGGTCTTGACCTGTGACCTCTTGATTTTCCCTAACAGCCGCTAAGCAGGATCACAAATCCAGAACCCCTGGCTCAGGAGCTCCAGTTCAGATAAAGATAAAGTAGCTGGAATCAGACTAGCCCCCAACACGACAAATTATTTAAAACCACTATGTGAAAGCAATAGAGAGGCACCAGAAACAGACAGAAACCAAATAAGGGAGATGTACTGGGTGACATCATCTTTACACTTTTTAAAACATTGTATTGTATTTTATTATCAGAGAGTGCATGTGGATTTGTTCCATAGGTATGCTGTGTGAAGTTGAGGGTTGAGCTTCTGATGAGCCCACTCCTCCCCACCCCACCAGGGTGTGCATGGTACCCGATAGGTGGTTTTGCATCCCTCGTTCCCCCTTCCTACCTCCCCACATTAGCAGCGCCCAGTATCTGTTGTTCCCATCCTTGTGCCCAGTGTTTAGTACCTGTTATGAATGAGAATATGTGGTATTCAGTTTCCTGTTTCTGTGATAATTCTCTTAGATAATGGACTCCAGTCATGGCCATGTTGCTGCAGATGCCATGATTTTGTTCTTTTTTATGGCTGCATAGCATTCCATTGTGTATACGTAGCACATTTATTTAGTCCACTCTTTATGGGCACCTGAGTTTGCTTTATGTTTTTGCTATTATGGTTAGTGCTGTGATAAACATACAAGCGCAAATGTCTTTTTGGTAGAACAATTTATTCTCCTTTGGATTATAAAGGATTGCTGGGTCAAATGGTAGATCTATGTTTTTCTCCCTCGGGGAGACATTTATCTAACAGTGTAGTGACAACCAGCTAGAACCCAGGCAGAGAGCAGCAGCCTTCTGGATGAGATGTCAGAGCCAGAGTTCAATGAAATGTATACTGTTTTATGTAAATAGTGGGGAAATAAAAAATATTTATACGTTTATCCTATTAATTGGAATCATATGCCATATGGAAACATGATCTTTTTATTGTTGACATATCTTTCTTTTTGAATACTGAAAATACTTAAGAATTATATAGAATATATTTAATTTGTAAATTCAGCTAAATGTATTAGAAGGTGTTTGCTAACTAACTAAATTTGAAATAATACCAAATACTATTCCAAAAGTACTTTAAAATGATGGTTAAAAGTGGCTAGACTTTAAAATTCCAATCGTAAAATTTGCCAGCTAAAATCAAAACTTACACTTAAGGAAAAACTAAATTTTTGAGCAAAATAAATTCTAATTATTGAACCCAAAATAAACCTTTGCATAGTTTTTCTTTGCAAAAACTCATAAACAAAGAAAAGAAAAGAATCTTCAAAGATACCAGAGATCTACACTGTCAGGGACAAGAGTGTGACTACTACAAAAGGGGACAGGACAGGAGGTTCATGGTGAGCCAGTCAGGGGGTCAGGAGGCCCTGGGGAACCCAGGGAATGAAGTAGGAAGAATCTAAATATAGCAATGCAGGAAAGGCCTTGAAGCCTTCTGAAGTCACCCTTTGTTTTAGCCAGCAAACATAAATATGTGGATGTGTATACATATAGATGAGAGAGAGAAAGAGATAGAGAGTGAGAAAGAAAAAAGGAGAGAGAGAGAGAGAGACAGACAGAGAGATAGGGAGAGACAGAGAGAGACAGAGACACACACAAAAAGACAGAGAGAAACAGAGAGAGAGAGAGGGAAAGAGAGACAGAGAGACAAAAAGAGACGGACAGAGAGAGAGAGACAAAGAGGCAGAGCGAGACAGAGCAGAGAGACAGAAAAAGACAGAGAGACAGAAAGAGAGAGAGAGAGGGAGAGATAGAATGAGATTGATTCTCTGTGTAGATTTAGATACTTGGGGGAGGGGGCAGTAGCCAGTCCTGTTCTTCTCATGCACAGAAATGTGTAGAAATGTGTAGGACCCTACAATCTGTCAGCTCATAAAAGAAAGTAGAGGCCACAGGAAAAACTGCACAGGAGTAAGTTGTTAAGTCTCTGCAGACCTGGCATCATTCATTCTTAGAAATCAACTATTTCTGTTCCACAGTATAACGTTAACCAGAGTTCAGATGATAAAATGAACTCTAAAGTGAGAAAGTTAATACTAGCAATAAGGAGACCCAGGCAACCTACTCAAAGACTCTTTCCTTGAAAGCCAGGACTCCCAGAACTACTTAGTGTACATGTCTACAAAGCACCTCTTCCCCAGAAAGCAGATGGCAAAAGAGAAGAGGGGGTACATGCAGAAGGATAGAGAGAGAGAGAGAGAGAGAGAGAGAGAGAGAGAGAGAGAGAGATCCCTAGTGTCTCTTCTCCTTATAAAGTCACCAATCCTATCAGATTAGCGCCACCTCCTTATAATCACATTCAATCTTAATCACCCCTTAAACTCCCTGACTCTAAGTACACTCACATTGGTGCTTCAACTTATGAAATTTGGGGAAACACAATTCAATCTAAAGCAATATATAATTCAGATATATTTAACACTTTTAATCAATGTCACCACAATATCCCTCTACCAATTAGTCCACATTAGTTTGGCTGAATTAACTCATTAGAAGAACAACTTAATGGCACTTTGAAAAATGCCTAATTCCCAAATCTCTCTAAAAATAGCATTTTCAGGTAGAGCCAAATTATTGGAAACTCAAACCCAGTATTTTGCCTCTATCCTAACAATGTGCTTCTCCAGGGAGGGTGAAAGGATGTAGACGGGAACAGAGGTGGGGAACGATCCTGAGACGGTGTATCATCATTAAATCAGGATGATCACAGGGTGCTTTCTTGAAATATCTGTGCCTTTCTCACATTGTGCTTTCCAACCCTGAAAAGCTGCTGTGGCCATCTTTAGGTCCTATTTAAAAATCCCCCCAGATTTCTTCCATGCCTTTCCTCCCTTTTCAGAGGAAAATTATACAACGATTTCCCTGCCAGACCTCTTGGCTGCCAGAGCAGTCAGCCCCCACTTCTCAGTACATATCAAGCACAGTTATTTAGAGCTTTCTAGCAATTGAGCCAGATACCTTTTTATCCTCCATGTCTATGAACCAAATCATTTTGCAAAAAAGAGTAAAAATAATTCAGATGGTATCTGATCTATTGATGCAATTCTATTTTAGAAATACTTTCTAAAAATAACTTTAACTTATTTCGTCTTGAGATTATTATTCGTTTTCCATTACTAGTATAAGGTCTCTTTGTTCCTTTTCAAAGCACATTAAGGAAGTGTAATTCTAGAAAAGCAATTTGAATGAAAAGTGCATTGACCATGTTAGCAGATCAAAATTATAGTGATTCAAAAAGAGCATCAAAAAGGAAAAAAATACATGGACATATGAGTGTTGACTGGGGCTGAGAGAGGACACTATGTACTGTTCAATATAACAAAAAAGTTACGAAGGAAACTTTGAGAAAATAGGCACAAATAATAGTATATATAATTGTATATATAATTAGTGGTGCTGGATGGTATTGGTTTACAAGAACTGATTTATTACAATTTTAAAATATTTTCTAACCATTTTTTAGACCATGGGTAGCCTGAGATTAACCAACATGGAAGTGTTTCACACCACAGAAATCAGCAAATTCTATAAATCAGGACTTATTCCCAAAGTGCTTTTTGTTAAACATTTACCAACATACAATTCAATGCAACTTACTCATCCACATGGTTGGCTTTAATAATGAACAGGCTTCGAGCCGGGCTCGGTGGCTCAGCCTGTAATCCCGCGCCTTTGGGAGGCTGAAGTGAGTGGATTGCCTGAGCCGCGGGTTCGAGACCCTCCTGGGCAAGCGAGACCTCATCTCTACAATAAATCAAAAAATCAGCCAGGCGTGGTAGCACGCGCCTGTAGTTCCAGCTACTTGGAAGGCTGAGGCGGAAGTATCGCCGGAGCCCAGCAGGTCGAGGCTGCGGTGGCCGGGAGCGGCCACTGCACTCCAGTCTGGCGACAGAGTGAGACTCCAACTCAAAAAAAAAAAAAAAAAAAAAAATTACCAGAATAACTATGTAGATATTGTCTCCTTTATTTGTATAATCATTCCTATTAATATCCTAGGTGTACTTAACAGACTTTTGGCTTATGTCTCCCATCTACAATTTGAAATTTTATTTTAATATGTGCCTGTGTTCATTGCAGAAAAATAGCCACCCACAAGTATTCTTCCAGCATATATGAGGTAATTATGTACATTTATACTTATTTATGATCAGCTTGCTTTCTTCTTGCAACCATATTCTCTCTTGATATACCATTTTTGACTTGCAAAACTAATTCTTGAACCCTTTAACTTACATTTAATTAACCTAAAACAAGCTAGATATTTCCTACATTAAAATGTTTTGGGCATTCTTTTGCCACTCATCCCAAGATTTTTAGTTGTTTCTTAAACATCCTTTTTTTGGCTTCTGTTTGTAGCTAGCTTTATTGTCTATGTCTCATGTTCTAGCAATACCACTTGGTAAATACATAACACCCACGTAAAGTTTCTCCCTTAACGCCTGCAAAACACCTTAGACATTAAATCTTATTGTATTTTTATAGCAATATCTTACTTCTCAGTTTGAAAAACAGACACATAATTATCAGGGTACTTAACCAACAGCACTCAGTATGTCATCACCAAATTCCCCAGCATCCCTTGACCAGCTCCCCCTCAAAAAATATTTCTGACCCAGTTTGAAATAACATCCACTAAGATTTGACTTTTAAACTTTTTATTTATTTATTTATTTATTTATTTATTTATTTATTTTATAGATTCATAGGATGCATTTTGAGAGTAACAGCTAGTAAGAAACACACTTTACATCCTAATTCAGTACATATGTGCATAGATTTGAAATAACGGTCTCAACCCAAATACCTAATCTTACTACATGACACAAATTGATATTTTCTTAAAGTCTATTTAATGCAAGTTTGTTTAATAGAAATGTTAGTCACAACCTACTAAATGGATTTCATTATATACTAATGAGTCGTTGCCTACCACTTGAAAACTACAGTGATAGAACAAATAGGCTTTTCTAACACTACCAGATAATATTGTTGGCTCCAAATATAGTACGGTAAATCTACATTAATTTTGGTGTCACTACTTCAGACTGTGGTAACTGAACTTGAGCCAGCTTTAAATATATATTTTAGTTTACCTATAAAGAAAAAGTTTACTAAACAAAATAATAATGTCCAGAAGATGAAAAGGGATATTCAACTTCTTAGAACAAGCTACTTATAAAGTTTTTGAATCATTATTTAAATACAGTCATGGTGCTAATTATAAATGAGTGTAAATATTTAGGCCAATAGGACATCTAATTACAAAAATTTTGTTTGCTCTTAGTCCAAAATATTTTATAAATCAGAATATTGTCTTTAATCTGAGCTAGCAAAATTTTAGTGTATCTTAACATTCAAACTCAAGAATGTTCAAAAATAAAATCATCTTTTAAAATACATGTATT
>CAUYQG010009312.1:0-32220 GCA_963574415.1 Tarsius wallacei
TGGAGAGATGGCAGGGGAGAGAGAAAGACAGAGAGGAAGGGAGGGAGAGAGAGAGACTTGCACTGTTCACCCTTGGAACTTTTTGAATTATGTACGTGTACTACTTGAAATTAAAAACAAATTTAAAAGAATGATTCTAGAGGAAGAAATACTTGAATTTTGGCTATAGGTTACAACAGGGGTCCCCAATCCCTGGGTGGCAGACCCGTATCTGCCTTGGCCTTTTAGGACTTGGCCGCACAGCAGGAGGTGAGTGGCAGGAGTTTTGTCTTCTGACAGATCAGTGCAGCATTTGATTCTCATGGGAGTGCAAACCCTGTCGTGAACATCGCATGTGAGGGATCTGGGTCACCCGCTCCTTATGAGACTCTAATGCCTAATGATCCTCTCCTCAACACCCTCATCTGTGGAAAAATTGTCCTCCACGAAACTGGTCCCTGATGCCAAAAAGGTTGGGGATCGCTGGTTACAACAAGCTATTTTTAGGTTCATCCTCGGATTCCCTCTGAGTCTTCTGCCTTTTGTGGGTTCCGGCACATGGCTGGGCGGCGGACTTGAGGCCACCGAGCCCGTCAAGTCCTCGCTTTAAACATCATCTCCCAATGAAGTTTTAGATGAAGTGACAGAAATACGCTGATGGGATTGAGAAAGAAGGACACTCATCTTGGTTTATATATTCTATACTAGGGATTTTAAAAAATAAATCCTACAGTTATTTTGTAAACAGCACACTTGTATTATACAGCAGTGTGGTGCATAACAATGCTTTAGTTAATGACAATTCCCATTTACCAGGGTAGTCCCAGAAGATTATAATTCTGCATTTTTACTGAAACTTTCTGTATTTAGATACACACATACTTTCCACTGTGCTAGAGTTGCCTGCAGTATTCAGTACAGACATGCTGTGCAAGTTTATAGTTCAGGAGCAACAGGCTAGATCACATAACCCAGGTGTGTAAACTGTACTATTTGGGTCCGTGTAAGTTCACTCTATGATGTTCACACAACAACAGAATTGCCTAATGACACAATTCTCAGGGTGGATCCTCGCTGTTAATCAGTGTATGACTGCATAGTGCTTTTCTGTTAAAAAAAAGTATTACTTTGTTAAATGTAAACATTTTAAGAGCATCTCTAAACCATTAACAATGAATCATATTAACACACACAAAATATTTTAAGATAACATTTCTTTTTTATTCCCTTTAAATTAACAAACAGTAGATCCCTCAAATAAATAAATGATCAATAATTTACTACAGGTAAGTATTTCATCAAGATCATATTCTGCTTTTAAGCAGTTTTCTATTTTCTCACACTCCAAAGCAATACAGTTTCAAATTCCAAAGGTAACTCCTTGCCTGATACTGAGGGAATTAATACTTGAGATATACATAAGCATTTTAAAATTTTTAAATTTATTTTTTAGAGACATTATCTTGCTATGTGGATAGTAATATGGACAATGATTATCACAGTCATTTCATTTTGTTTTCCTTCCTCCCTCCCTTCCTTTTTGTTAGGGTCTTTCTGTTTCCTGGGCTGGAATTCAGTGGCATGATCATAGCTCACCACAGTCTTGAACTCCTGGGCTCAAGCGATCCTCCCGCCTCAGCCTCCCTTGTAGCTGGGACTACAGGTATGTGCCACCATATCCAGCTAATTTTTAATTTTTTCATAGAAACAAGGTCTTGCTATGTTGCCCAGGCTGGTCTCAAACTCTTGGGCTCAAGCAATCCTCCTACCTCAGCCTCCCGAAGTGTTGGAATTACAGGCATGAGCCACTGCACCCAGCAGAGTCTTCCTCTTTCTCCTCTATCTTCTCCACTTCTTCCCAGACCATCTATAGCCCCTATCACCAGGACAATCACCTTCTCTTTCCACCCGCTAACTGGGCTATAGTCTTATCTTTTCTTCTCTTACCACTAAATTTCCTAAGAGTCATCAACAACCTGATGGCCACCAGACTCAAAACAACTCTCTTGACAGTCCCAGGGACTTAACCGCCAAATTCAAAGGCCTGGACTCTGTTATTTCCCTAGGCCCCTGTTTAGTTTGTGAATGTGTTGTTTTTTAGTTTTGTTTGTTTTTGTTTTTTGAGTCAGGTTCTCACTCTACCGTCCAGGCTGGAATGCAGTGGCATGCTCACGGTTCACTGCAGTCTTAACCTCCTAGCCTCAGGCAATCCTTCTGCCTCAGCCTTCCAAGTAGCTGGGCCTACAGGTGTGTGCTACCATGCCCGGCTAGTTTTTAAATTTGTAGAGACGAGGTCTTGCTATGTTGCATAGGCTGGTCTTGAACTCCTGGACTCAAGCATTCCTCCCGCCTCAGCCTCCCAAAGTGCTGGGATTACAGGCGTGAGCCACTGCATCTGACCTACGAATTCTTTCTTTAACACTGATGTCTCCAGCATCTGCCCTTCTTTCTCTTCCTGTCATTAAGATATGGGTGTTCCCCAGGGGCTCCTCTTCTCTATCTGCTTTAAACCTTTTCTAGGGTGCTGCCCCTCCCCGCTCCCTCCCCCTTCAAAGTTCACCTCCACGCAGAAAACTTCCCAGACAGTATCCTCAGCCTGGCCTCTCTCTAGAATTTCAATGGTCTCATATTGTTCTCATTCATGTAATAAATCTTCATTGAGGGCTCATGACATGCCACTGCACTATGTGAGGCCCACTGGTGAACGAGGCCGCTCCAGTCCCTGTCCTCACAGAACTTACAGCCTACCAGGAGACACAGCTATAAGAGGGACGGAGCGAGGGGATGGCACGACCATTTCTAGTTCAGGAAGTGGGGTTTCCAGATAAAATACAGAGCGTCCGGTCAAAGTTGGATCTCCGATAAACAACAAATTCTTTTTAGTATGAGTATGTCCCAAATACCGCATGTTATTTCTTGTTTATCTGAAATTCAACGTTCACGGGGTGTCTTGTGTTTTTATCTGCCACATCTGGCACCCTTACCAGGAAGGGCCTGGCTAGTTGGAGATTCTGGAGGATTCGAGAGGAAGGATGAGTAGAAATGAGCAAGCCAAAGGGGTGGGAGGCGGGGGGGAGGTGAGAGGGCAGACGTTCCAGGGAGAGGAAACAGTAGACGCAGGAGTTTGTAATAAGAGGAAGTTTCATGCTTCTGAGATCCCAAGAGAGGTATAAGATGCTGGGTCATGAAGAAGAGGAACGAGCTTGAAGAAAAAACAGAATCCCCCATTGGGGATTTTTGTGGGAGAAGCCAGACCTTGCAAAGTTTTTAACATGGTAAGGATTTTGGACGTTATCCTAAAGGCAGAAGGAAACCATCCAAGGATTTTAAGCAGAGGAGAAAGTGGACCTAACCTGAATTTTTTTTTTTTTTAAGTCACGAGTCTCACTGTCACCCAGTCTGGAGTGCGGTGGCATGATCACGGCTCACTGCAGCCTTGACCTTCTGAGTTCAAGCGATCTTTCTGCCTTAGCCTTCTGAGTACCTGGGACTACAGGTGCACACCGCTATGCTTGGCTACATTTTTTTTTCTTATAGAGATGAGGTCTCGTTATGTTGCCCAGGCTAGTCTTGAACTCCTGGGCTCAAGCAATCCTCCCACTTCGGCTTCCCAAAGTACTGGGATTACTGGCTGGAGCCACTGCGCCCAACCTAACCTGAAGTTTTCAATGATCTTTCTGGCTGCCAGAAGGAGAAAGGAATGAAAGGTCAGGAGTGCATGTAGGAACACAGTTCTAAGGCTGCTGTCATAGGGAGGAGATGTTTGCAGTGATCATGGGAGAGGTAGACAGATGTGAAAGCCACTGGCAGGTGTGACGGATTCGATTCCATGCCAAGCTCTTGGTTCCAATGCCTCCTTTCAGGTCTCTCTTGTGAGCTGCAGCCTCAGGGTCACAGTTTGCAGTTGTGATTCCATATCAAAGACCTTTTCATAGGGTGAATCAGCATCACTTCAGGTTATCCGCAGCATGATACCTGGGGCCTGCCCAGATGGACCGAACTGCCTGCTGGGTAGGAGGCGGGGCACAGGGCTCTGTCCTTTTGAGAGCCACTCCACCGGAACCATTGAGAACCAGTGTCTGTCTTAACGCCTTGAGTCTGAGTCCTTAATCTTGGTTCCAAACTGTTTGGTCATCTGTTTTCCCCAACGAAATCCCTTTTTGGGTAACGAATCTCCCCATTTCATAGATTTTGCATCACCTTTGACTTTTTCCTCCCGGGTCTCAGTTGATTCTTCCTCTGTTTTCTCTTCAATGGCCCCTTCCACTGTCAGCCTTGTCTTGCTTTTGGTTTGAAATCCATCAGACTTAATTACCAACAGGTCCAGGGCAGAGGTGTTCCATCGGTTGTCTGAGGGGCACAGAAGTCCTGAGTGGGTGCCAGCAGGGCTGGCACAGCAGACCGAGGGCAGTGGGCAGGTCAGCCTTTGTGCTGGCTGTGGCCCTCCTTCAGCCAGAAAAGCTACTTGTGGACCTGTTTCACTGGATGCTTGAGCAAGTTTTAATGAAGAATACAGCCAGGCACAGTGACTAATGCCTGTAATCCCAGCATTTTGGGAGGCTGAGGCAGGAGGATGGCTGGGGCCCAGGATTTTGAGACCAGCCTGGGCTACATAGCGAGACCTTGACTCTACAAAAATATCAAAAGATTAGCCAGGTGTGGTGGTGCACACCTGCAGTCCCAAGTTACTCAGAAGGCTGAGGCGGATCGCCTGAGCCCAGGAGGTTGAGGCTGCGGTGAGCTGTGACTGCATTCCAGACTGGGTGACAGAGTGAGACCCTGACTCAAAGAAGAAGAAGAAAAAAGAACACATTATGCATTCGGCTGCCGAAAAAAGGGTGGAAAACCACTGGCTCAGCTGATGATGGTGATTTGTCATTGTTCTTCTAGGTTTAGAAACAGGCTTAGTTCTAAACCTCCCTACGTGCTACCATCACAGTCAGCATCTTAAAAGGTTGCTTTGAACATATGCTCCAACTGCTAAAAATACTCAGCGTCTTATCTTACTGCACATCAAATAAAACCTCATCTCCTTAGCCATACACTCAAGCCTTCCCATCATCTTGTTGGAGTATACTTTTTCTGCTTTATGTATCCTTCTCTCTCTCCTGCAGGACATGTTGTCCAATTGGACAACCGTCCCTCTGAGCTTTTGTTCATGCAGCTCTATCCAGCTCACTGTCACTTTTCTTCTCTCCTTCCCCAATTTTACCCTTTCTTCAAGCTCCAGTTCGAGGGCCATTTCTTCCATGATGCTTTTCCTAACCTACTCAGAAGTTACGAAAACGCATCCAGCAAATACTTCATCCTGCCTGGGTTTCAATCCTGGCTCTATCTCTTACCTCATGTCTGAGTTTCTCCATGGGGACAATATTAGCAACTATCTCAGACAGCTCTGACATTAAATGAGCTAATACTTCAAAAGCAGTTAGAACAGTGCTTGGGACATTGTAAACATTCAAGAACTGCTAGCTATATAGCCATAAACAAATATATAATTTCAAGTGAGATACATACCACGAAGAGGGTAGAGAATGTGAAGAAGGGACTAGGAAAGGCCAGAGAGATGAGGCTGGGAGGAGGCTTGGGCGTGACTTTAGACCAGGTGGTCAGGAAAGTCTCTGTGAGAGGGCGACCTATAAGGTTCCTGGATGGAGTGAGGAGATGAGCAGTGACAGTCCCAGGGAGAGATGACCTCAAGTGCAGACCCTGCAGGAGGGATCATCCCAACATCTTCAAGGGATAAGAAACACAAGAAGGCCCATGCAGCTATAATAAAGTAGCCGAGGCAGAAAGCAATAGATGTCAGATGCAGAGACAGGTTGAAGTGAACTGGGTAAGGAGTCTAGATTCATTTGGGGTGGGAGAGAAACAGAAAAGTTTTGACCAAGGGACTGCCATGATGTCATTTATTTTATTTTTATTTTTTGAATAGGAGTCTCACTCTGTCACCCAGGCTGGAGTGCAGTGACACACTTATGGCCACCGCAGTGACTTACTGGGCTTAGGCAATCCTTACGCCTCAGCCTTCCAAGTAGCTGAAATCGCAGGCACACAACACCATGCCCAGCTAATCTTTTCATTTATTGTAGAGATGAGGTCAAGTTGCCCAGGCTGGTCTTGAACTCCTGGACTCAGGCAATCCTCTTGCCTCTGCCTCCCAAAGTGTTGGGATTACGGGCGTGAGCCACCATGACTGGCATGTTTTAAGAAACACACTCTATTTTGAAGACAGGGAAGCCAGAAGGGAAGCAGGGAGACCAGATGAGAGGCTCCTGTGGTCGTCAGGGTAAGAGATGATAGTTGGTAGCAGTGAAGGTGGTAAGAAGTGGGTATATTCAGTCTATTTTAAGGTGGACTCATCAGTCTGCCTGATGCCTACAGTATGTGTGAGAAGAACGGAGGGTTCCTGGGTTTGGGGGTTGGGTGACTGGCTAGCATTTACTAAGATGGAAGTGAATGGGAGAGGGACAGGTGTGAGGGGAAAGTCAAGAGTTCTACTTTGACCCACCCCTGAAAAAAAAAATCTGACCTGCTAAACACCTGAGGATGTCAAGTTGGCAGCTGAGTATTGAGTTTGGAGCTCAGGAGAGAGGTTCATCCTGGAGGTAACACAGGGACAGTGTTAAAAGCCTTGGAGTGAGCTTGTGCACTGAGTGTAGCTAAAGAGAGCCAGAGCCCGAGCCCTGGGACGTGACAACATTTAGGACTTCAGCAGAGAAACTGACAGAGGTGCTGAGGTAGGAGGAAACCAGGAGGGCGTGGTGCCCAGTGAAGAAAGTGTTTCAAGAGTGAAACAAGGTGTGACCAAGTGTCAAACGCCGAGAGGCCAAGCAAGGCGTCATCTAAGTTAGCTCAAGGTAGATTGTTCTCTCAGCTCTATTTCCTCAGAGTGCTTGCTTCATTTGTGCCTCTCGTTGTAGTTCCCAAGTATATTCCCATAGTTATTTCTGTCTTCTCTCTTCTCATAGAGGTTCCTTAAGTTCAGAGCTGTGTCTTGTTCTTCCCAGAATATCCACTACCCTATTTGCTCAATACATGTTTGAATAATCCAATGGTTCACATGGAATTCTAGAAAATCTAGAAGAATATACCCAACACAGTATTAGCAGTTAAAGTCGGTTTTACTGAGCTGTTCTCAATGTTCCCCTTTAGTAACGCGTGGGTTTTGTTCTGCCTAGAATGAGATGTCTACCACGCATCTGAGACTTTTGCTAATCACAACCCATCCGGTTTTTTGTTTTTGTTTTTTTTGCTCCAATGGTCTCCTGTACTACCAGTCCCAAAATTACTTAGCTTTTACCCAGTTTTCTCCCTCACCTTTTAAAAGTTGGCTCCAGGGCCTGGTGGTCCTTTCTGGCACCATCAATAACTTTCTCTGTCACAATTCATTGAATACCAGTGTCATTACAATAAATTAGAGACATCAGGGTAAGCGGACACTCAGGTTACACGATAACAAGTTTCACAACAGTGACTAAAGCAGCTATAGAAATACAGGTGCTGGGAATGACCAAACTCTTCAGGAGATATGATTGGGTGGGACGACATACCCACAAAAGGGCTGAGAGGGATATTTTTACCCAGGCTCACGCGTAGTCGTAGGGATCTATTTCAGCGTATAGGCCAATGGGTTACCGTCTTTGTAAAAGTAACAAGAATATCAAAACTCAACTTACAGACGTAAGCTCTTGGCAACATATTTGGAAAAGATGCACTAGACAACACAAAGTCAAGGTCATCACCTCCCAAATAATCATAGTATCCAGCTGGAGCTCAGAAATGCTACTCTACCTGCCAGGGCCACAGAAAACCACCCATCTGTGCAGTCAGCCCCGCTCTGCTTGACCTCAGCCACATTCCATGTGGGGCTGTCGATGATTCTTTTCATAGAATACCACATTTCAACTCTGTGGCTGTCTTGGCTAGCTTGATGGTGACTCCCCGAGAGTGAATATTCACTTTTAATCCTATTTATTCTCCTACCTAAGGATTGAGAATGGGTTTTCTCCAATCCATTGACAACCTGTTTTATATGTGGATGGATGTTTCATTAAGAGAACCTGTAGTTAGTTTCCAGTCCTTCTTCTATTCTTATTCTGGATGTGGTTAGAAGACAGCATTGCTAAGCAGCCGGACTATGCACCCAAGACTGGTAATATGAAAATCTAAACTACCGCACCCCCCTGCACATAGCACACACCTTGGCATGTACAGATACACTTAGTGAATGACTTTCAAGAGTGTCACTGACAAAATGGGACACATGTGGAGGAAGGAATGGCCAGACTAGAGCTATTTTGTTTGGAGATGAGTCAGAAGCTTGAGAGCTTTTCAAACAGTCAAAGAGTTGTCAGGAAGGCACGAATAAGATGTATGCTATAAACGCTAGGTCATTAGGATCTAGTGACTTGGGGAATGTAGTATTTCCCAAGCTAAAGTGCAATAGGATGTTGTGATATGAGGAAAAAAAAAAATCAGGAAAGTTTGAGAAATGCTGGATGAAAGAGCTCTAATTTTCAGAAGTAAAGTCTTAGAGGCAAAGCAAGACACAAACCACTCATTTATGAAAAGGTCAGAATTAATAAATACCTCCAGATGCTTGGTGAGAACTGCTCCAGCTTTAGGCGATGCTTAAATTAGAGTGATGTTGAAACAGAAGAGATGAGCTGCGGTCTACACTGCAACTAAAATGAATGTGGACTGACGCACGGATCTGGTCCACAGTGGTTCCTACTGAAAGTAGCCGATTTGAGTAAGCAGGTCTTCATTGCTAATGCCAGTCTGTACCAACTGCACTTTGTACACTGATCTCTAAATGACAAAGTTCTTCCTATTTTTATAGCTAGTATTTTTACCAGAAATATACAACACTCATTTTAAAGTGTCATTAAGCAATCCTTAATTTTTTAAGTAACACATTTGCCAAGCATCAACTTAAGTGCTAGGCACTCCACTAAGTACTGGGGAGAACCAACAAAAAAGCCTGGTTTTGCTTTATCCTTGAGATGTGGAGATGGGGAAGATGCAGAGGGAAGGCCAAGCCGATCACTTTCAGAGGAATCAATTTGATGTGTCAAAGTATACTGACACTCTGAATCTTGAGATTTGTCCTTATCTCACGGCTTATCATTCTAACACATCAATGCAGTTAACAAAAATGCTTTAGTATTTAAAAACCTAAATACTTAGTGAACTATCTAAAAAAGGACTCTCTCACTCTATGGTTACTATATTGAGCCCACTCGATTCCAATAATAGTGCTACATTTGCTAAGAAGTGTGGAGAATCGAATTTATAATTTATGTTAGAGAGAATTTACAAGATCCTTTTGTCAAATGAAGCAACATACTAAATCAATTTCTAACTACAAAATGTCTTAAATGATGTGAAAAGAGGCATGCCTCCTCTTCTCTACTCCCTACCACCCCTGTAACTCTTACTACTTTCAGACCAGGAGACAAATATATTTAGAGAAACACTTAAGAGAATGACAGAACTCAAAAGAGACAAGTAGGTATTCTGCCTGATTCCAACCAGTAACTGATGATGACTAGGGTCCAAACATTCCTAAATATGGTCACATTTGATATCCCTATCACGCTCCAAGATTCTACACTTACATTTCAACCATGCTGGCACTTATAACAGGAAACCCAATTTACCTCAGACCTAAATATCAATAGTATGATAAATAAAAAGTGAGACTGTTGTTCTCTGGCGCGACCCACATAAACCAAATTTCTGAAAACTGAAAGGAAGTAAAGGTTACCTCAAATAGTCTACAAGAAAATCATCGTACTAATCAATTCAACTCTATCCACAGTCAGTACTTAAGTGCTCCAATTGAGAATCAATGTTATGAAGGACAAGCAATGGCTGGACTTCATTTGTCTGAAGTTTTTTCCTTCCTAGTTAACAATGCCAATAATTAAAAAACATCTATTTTCCAAGGGGGTCACTATTTAGTAAGGATGAGTCAAGTGAGCATACTGAGATTTGTGGCCTCTCCAATTTCCTTTCATATAGACTCTTTTATCCTCATCCTTTTTATTTCTCCGAGAAACTTTTAGGACAGGTTTAAGGTGCAGGAAATGTGAATGATTTCACCAACAGGTAACTTGTTTTATATAAATAACATTCCCAACTTTTGAAATAAAGACAGACACAATATTTATTCAAATTTTTAATAAACCATAAAATTTAAATATTCAAATAAAAAGAAACAAAAATAGATATTTAAGTCAGCACTAATTTCTGGTTTTATTCTTCCTTTGGGGCTTGACTTACCTGGGATTAGAGTAATAAAGTTATGATGCTGGTGCAATAATGAACAAGTAACAACGGGCAATGGTTTGATAAGATGGACTTTAAAATCTGGAAGGAAAGATCTGGAGCTCACTGGAGCCCACCATAACGACCGGACACTGGTCTCATGTGTGGAGGACCACCCTGCCTTACGTTCTCACCAGGCTGAGCACTCCCTGGCATTCTGATCCTTTTGCTCACGGAAGCTCACTTTAGTCTGTCAAAACATCAAGGGGAAAATCCCCAAACCAAACAGACGATTAAACACTCTTAATGTGAATAATCATATTCAGACCAACGTCTTTTGCAAAAATACAAGTCAGTGGATTTTTTTATCCTTATGTAACTCAAATATTGTAATTTTTTCCTGCCTTTGCTAAAATGGCACTTTTCATTTTATTTGTAGCGGCCAATGGTTTTCTACTTCTTTTGTTCTGTGATTGGTACTTTATGGTATTCTTTTTGACTGAGCCTTATAATTTTCTTTCCAGAATATTTGATCTTTGACCAACTTGATCGCATTCTGTGAATGAATTTGCTATTGATCAGCGAAAATCACAAAAGGAAAAAGGAAGCAATGAGTAATTAGTAGGATCTCACTTCAGCATCATTCATATAATTTTTATAAGAAAAACATTCATTTTTATTATGGAATCTAAAACCATTACCGCATGATACTATATGTTTTTTAGCATACTCAAGTGGGTCAACATTCATTATGGACAGCAAGGTAGCTCACAAAAAACCAATTGTAATGCACAAATATGTGTGACTGGCAAAATCCCAGCAGCTAGGTAATAAAGTGCAGCAAACCTTCCTTATATTGAATAAGAACTCCAGTGACTTCTGGATATTTTTGGTAAAATTAAGGAAAAGCTACTGCAGCCAAGAGACAGGTAATCTTTTAGACTTCAAAGACTGGCTGCCAGGGGACCACAGTGAAAAATCAGACCTGGAGCCAATGGAAAACACTAGCTTGGAAGGAACGGGTTTTTCCCAAAATGCAAAATTATCTTATACAGATGCTTAGCATACGATGATTTGACAGGTTTACAGTGAGAAAACAGCAAGGAAAAACAGCTACATTATTGATACCTTTAGGGTGTGAAGAACACAGATTTTAAAATAGGCAGCAAGAACTTCCATGACAGCTCCTGAGACAAGTCATCCTGTGCCCTGTACCTACCCCATGCCGGCAACGACAGGTCAAAATGGTAACACGCAAAGTAAAAACACATCTACTATATATGCGTCAGAAAGTCCTTGAAAAGTGACAAAACTGTATGTTGTTAAATGACAAAACATATTTAGAGGCTTTATTTAAAAATCTCTTACTGTTCATTATCAAAGTTACAAGATTGTTTGCATACCAATAGACAGACTGTAAACATAGGAAATTTTCATTAAGGAAAGATGGGTTTACTGTAATCTGATCTTTTACAAAAAATTACTGCAAGTTATTGATAACAGAATTTCTCTTTTACTTTCTTAAGTCTAATTCTCTTGAAAATTAAACCAATGTTTCCACTCTCTCGAGCTAAAGTTCAACCATGGTCACCTTAGGAAATACCCCTGTTTGTTTGTTAATCAGAAATACGTGTAAGTGGCACATCTTTCCATTTTCTTTTCAGGCCAAGGGTTTCAGCTTCATTATATCTTACAAGGAAACAGGAGACTTGCAGTGGTCCTGTGAAGCCTTTCACATCCCGGCTGAGGCTGGATGACGGCAGTGGAGGAAAGCAGCCTGATGCAAAGGAAGACCTGCCCGTGGCCTTATCTGACATGGCATCTCGTTCCTGTCTGGCTTGCAGCAGCCAAGGGTTTCTGGTCAGGTTGCCTCCACCAAACTCGACTGAAGCAGAAGGGTGACATGCTCTGGTAAATCCCACTTCGGGGTGATTCTGGACAGGCCGATGGCAGCTCCTTCAATCTGTCGGCTGGGGGATGATGCTGATATGGAGAAAATTATCCGGGTAGCTTAGATGCTCACTCAGCCACTGCAGAGGCGTTTCCAACATTGGCTCGATTCCATGAATCATCACTTGATTCCTTTTTTCTCCATCTATTCCAAGAAAGAAATCCAACAACAATCAATAAGCTGAAGAAAAAACTATTTGTTACCTTTTGAGAATCCTTAGTGAATTAAATGGATTTTAAACCTGTCTGTCCCCTGAACAGGAAATGTGGACATGGAGAAAGTTCAAACGTTGCAATATGCATCACCCAAAACAGAAACCTGAGGGTTAAAATGAATTCTGATAAAAATTCTCCAGCTATATGTGAAAGTATTCATTCTTCTTTCTTAATTACTGTGCTTACCTAAGTTTGACGTTAATGAAACTATAGTGGCAAAAACAGCCCGCTGTACCCAATGACCAAAATTTATTTTAGTTATACATTAAACGTTTCACTACATGGTTATTAAAAATGACAAGTATATGAAGTAGGTCCATACATATTTTAAAAACATAAATTAGAAATGTGACTAGAAATCATAAATAATCGGATCAGTATCTGAGAGAATGTTTAATAAAATAGATGGCAGCTTTGGTTGAAGTTCAGTAAAATGCGGAGGCAGGTATCAAGAGTATTAAAGATAATAAGTCAGCCGGGCTCGGTGGCTCAGCCTGTCATCCCACGCTTTGGGAGGCTGAGGTGAGTGGACTGCCTGAGCCCACAGGTTCGAGACCCGCCTGGGCAACTTGGCGAGACCTCATGTCTACAATAAATCAAAAACTAGCCAGGCATGGTAGCGCGCGCCTGTAGTTCCAGCTACTTGGAAGGCTGAGGCAGAAGGATCGCCAGAGCCCAGCAGGTCGAGGCTGTGGTGGCCGGGAGTGGCCACTGCATTCCAGTCTGGGCGACAGAGTGAGACTCCAAATCAAAAAAAAAAAGGTAATAAGTCATGAAACCTGACTGATCTGATAACATCCTTTTGCTAATTAAAAGGGTGCTGCAACTTACCCTTGTCTTTTCAATGTTTATTCCAAATTAGATTTAAGATTAATTTTGTGTTTTTCATAATTTTAGTGTGATATACTGACAACTTTTAAAGTAAATGCTAGGCTGTAACAGAAAAACAAAACCAAACTTCTCTAATGAAAAAGAAAAAAAAAAGGAACCATCAAGAAACTTTGTATCCCTCCTTTAGCACAATTCCTGATCTGTCTCCTGTATGGTGTCTTTGAGATCTCACATCTAAACCTCTCAGCTTCCTGGAGAAAGACGACAGCAAGGAAACAGCGAATGCACAGAACTCTAAGAAGGGGAAATGCCCTACTTTTTCCTTCTGTCTTCAGAATGACTTTCGGATCCCCAGTGCTCTACTGTCTGGGAAAAATGAGTTGATGATGTATGGTGACAATGACTTGGCTGGGACCTGAAACAAGAGACCCTTTTAAAGGAATGTTTGGACTTCCTGTTAGAGGCAGCGGAGTCCTAAGAGGTGAGAGTCAATAGAAGACACAAAAATATTACAGAGAGTTGAAAAAGAATGCCAAGAATAAAAACCTGACAAACATACTACCAATGCTAAAGACAACCAATTAAAACATCCCAAACAAACCCTCAAATCACTATGTCACAGTCTAAAACAATTTAGGAAAAAAGATATCACTTCGTAATACTACTAACTTACAACATGCGTTACTTGTTTTGACTTTTTGTCAACCTTTACTGCGTCTATACATAATTTTTAACATAGTGGTCATCACAGTGTTAATACAATGACTGGTGCCTATAATAATGGTGCAAATCACCTATAAATAAAAGATTAAGCTACATGCAGAATCCTGTAGAAAGCATGATATTAGTACTTTGGGAAGCTGTTTTAAATGTTGGTATTCAAATGGTTAAACCCTCAACTATCTGAAATGATTCACCCTCCGTAAGTTCTAGATTGCCCAGGCTTTACTGTATTAAATCTTTCTTAGAATATCTGAAAACATTTCCGGTGTAATTCTCTTCATATTCTTATTATATATTTCTTTGAAATATTTTTATTATTCACAGAATCTTCCTCCTACTTAGCACTGAGTCAAAAAATGAAAGAGTAGTGGTGTTAAGAGTAAAAGTTCCTTATTTGTAAGGCTTCCCTTAAGCCAGAGTCACCTTTGGATACTATGAAACAGCATGAGAAACAAATCACAAAACACCCAAAATACCATGCCTCATACAGTATTTAACCCCGGGAGCAAATGCAATAATGGCATGCAATCTACTGATGATCTGTGGTGTGTTTGAGGGGAAAAAGAACAACCCAGACACAAGAGAGAGTGGAGTGTGTTGAGTTCCACAAAAGTTGAGCTCATAAGCACTATTCAAACACCGTGTAACAAGTCCAATAAATCCCCTTATTGGAACCCACGTAGGTAGCCTGAATAGTTAAAAGCTGGGGACACTTTTAATCTATAACATAGAAGTGTCACTAATTAAATTTAGGTAACTAAGGAAAAGAATCTAGGACTGTCATATCTTCCAACAGAACAGTTTAAGTTTTAAATGCATTATTTTGTCACGGCCTACACTGTCCAAATATTTTACCTGCATTTATTTATTTGTTTTCTGACCCCCCTCCCACCCCATAACACAATCGTAGTCAGAAGGATTCTTAGAATGGCACAGCAGTTCCTTGGAATTATTAAAGCTTCTCTCGTATTCATTACTATGTACCCCAGTTTAGTACCTGATACATATATAATTAGTCAATAATATTTTCAAAGCTTAGATAATTCTGTTGCTGGAAGAACTGTACTGACAAAATCAATGTTTTGAGAATACTTTCTGAGAGCTAGCTATGCCTATAAATACTGCTTTGGTTATTAAGACACCAAAAGTCAAACACATTTCCAGATAAGCCAAGTATATATACTATCACCTTAATTCATGCTACCATAAACACCAACAAAACATGACGGGACATTCTGGCAATATCAAGATGTAACCAAAAACAAAAAAAAAAAGTAAAAAATTAGGGTTTCTTTTTTCTAACAGTAGAAGTACTCGATGATATTGCTACAGTACACCATCACCATGTTTTTGGTAAATATATCTTGGTGTTTCAAAATGGGAATCCACAACTTAATATCTAGAATGAGAAATATGTCATTACAAAGCAAATGACTCAGGAGAAAAATGTTACTGTGCATCTCGCCCACTCAGGTTTTTTAAAGAATTAGTTTGAAGCTTTAAATTAGGCAAACATTCAAGACAGTGATCAGATAAACTAGCTCTATATGAACTGTCCTTATACAGGACACTTTTGGGGATAACTTTTATTCTGAAAATATTTCAAATTTATACTGTATAGTTTCTAATATATTATTTCACATAACCACAATAGAGTTATCAAAATAAAAATATAAATGCTGATATAATAATATTATGCAGTTCAAATTCAAATCTATCAACTATCCCAATAATATATTTTTCTCCAATCTAGGATCTAGTCCTGGACTATCTTAGTCTGTCTGTGTGGCTGTAACAGAATATCTGAGACTGGATAATTTATTAAAAAAAACCAAACAACTGTTTCTCACAGTTCTGGCTACTGGGAAGTCCAAGATCAAAGTGCTGGTACCTGGTGTGGGCCTTCCTGCTGCCTTCTCATACGTGGAACATGGAAGGGCAAGGGCAGACAGACGCACTTCTGCCGGCCTTCTCATGCCAGCATCAATCCATTTGTGAGGGTGAAGCCCTCACGGCCTAGACAGCTGCCAAAAGACCTTACATCCCCAACACTGTTGCACCGGGGAGTAATAATGCTTCCAACACATGAATTCAGACAATAGCCAGAATTCATACACTGTATTTCACTTCTGTGTCTCTCTATTCTCTTTTAATCTGCAACCAGCTTTAGCCTGCTTGTACATCTCTTAGCTTCGGCAATTTTGAAGAGTACATCTCATTTTTTTGTAGACTGTCCCCACAGCACTTTTTAAAACCAGCATCTACTTTCAAGTGAACATTTTTAGAAATGTTACATTTTAAGAAAAATATATTCAGACTGATTTTGGTTGTATGAGTAGAATGGTAGGAATTACACATAGAATCAAATAAAGAAAAATCATAACAACCACACAAGTCGGTAATGAAAACTACAAAGTTAAAACAATGGTTAACTACTTGTGTGTACACACACACTCATACATACACACACATAATGATGCCTATATATAAATATACATACAAGGACTGTAACAATATACAACAATATAAATGAAACATTAAAAAGACAGGGCTAACCATGCACTGATAGTTAACAAGGTGCTAATAATAAACAAATTGGGAGTTAGGCAACTTGAATTCCAATTCTGGCAATGACAAGCTCTGGGCAGGTCTCATCACTTTGATGCTGTTTCCTTATATGTAAAATGAAGGTGTCTGTATAGATTCATAGTTTGCAAACCTGGCTGGCCATCAGAATCATGTGGGAAATTTTTAAAAAATCATATATACATATATAAGCTGGGCTCCTCTCTCCAGACTTTCTGAATCAATCTCTGGGGTAAAGTCTGTTTTAAAATATTTCCCAGAATAAATCTTATGAACATGCCGATGGAGAATTTTTCTTTAAACAAAACTTTATGCAGAATCCTGACACAGAACACAGGGAAAGTCAGGGCAGCTCTGGTGGATGCAGGCTGAGCCTGTCTCCCCAGCCCTGCTTGCTGACTGAAGGCCCCTGGGGGCTCCTGACTCAACTCTGCTGGCCACAGTTTGCAAAATGGCCTACAGCAGAGGATTGCTAATATGTCTTCCAGCTATAGGACCTGGGTCTGGTGTGCCTGAACAGCAAAGTATTTCTTTGAGAGTGTAAACCATCATAATTCTTAGACAAATCATCAACTTCTAAGTCTCCATTTCCTCACCCTATAGTGTGGACCAAAAATTCGAATCTCTAGGGATAGATATCCAAGCAAAGCACCCAGGAGAGCCTAGCCCAGGGCTTGAACATTGTAAGTATTCAATAAAATGAGGGCCCCTCTTCTTCATCTCTCCCTCCTGCTCACTTTCCAATTTAAAAAAAAAAAAGGAAAAAATGTAAGTTACAAAGTGAGGTCAGAAGACCAATTTTAAAGAGGACATGATTTAGTGACAAAAGCAAAAAGTAATTCCCTTCCTATATACGAGGATATGGGAATAAGTTAATTCTTGTAGTACCAGATATACCAAAAGTAAACAAAAACCATGGATTCAATTATTTGTTTGGCATGTATAGGGCTATAAGATTTTGGCCTCATGTAAATACACTCTTAATTATTCAGTCTCATTTCTATTCAGTATGGCATATGATTTTAATCAATGTACTTTTTAAAAAAAGACAACAGAAACCCAGACTCAATGATTATGCAAATTAAATGACATAAAAAAAAAATCCTTAAGCATTGCAGACTCTCTGGTTTCCTTAACAAGCTCTCAACATACATATTCAGTAAAGCACATCATCTCTAAGTCAAATGAGCCCTACTGTCCTATAGTTATATTGCTTAATAGACTTTGGGTAAGGTTCTTTGTTTTTAAATAAAGATGAAAACATGCAGGTAGGGAAAAAACTTTCAAAATCTTTATGTCATAAATTTTAAGTACAGCAGTATGTAGTGAATCTGCCTTTGAAAGATTTCTATTACTAATGGCTACTAATGACCTTTCTCATCCTAACCTGAATTTTAGTTCTTATATTTCTAAGCCAATTTCAATAAGGAATATGGCCTATATGTCTTTAAAAACTGGTTACTTGAGATTTTAGCGCAATGTTTCCATTTCCTTCTAACTATTAATAAATATACTAAGTGTGTGAAACTCTTTTAATTTAAAGTAAGCTAAAGAAATGGATGGTGTACCTTCAAGGGAAATTCCTAATTTAAAAAAAACCCCTCAGTTTAATTGAATAATTGTTTAAAGCTCATACTTATAAACATGAACTAAAATTGTAAGGTCAAATGGCATGACCAGTGTGTGACGCTCTGTAGCTTCATATTTGTACTTGATAATTCAGCAGAAAATGACTTGATTTGTATCTTGGAATATGTGATACTGAAGGTAAAAGTTCTGAAAAATATTTACTACTTCTGAAAATGTTTTAAACAAATAGAGAGATGAGTTTTTTGATTACCACTAGTCTGAACAATTCTGTTCTGACAAATTCTTTAACCTCTGATACGTTCATTAGTAAAACGCCAACTAATTGACTCCATTGACATGAAAAACCACAGGCTGAAATGGGAAGTGCATACATCACGCTGAAGGCTTTCGTCTCAGCCACGGCGGTAATAGTCAGCGAGGTCAGGTCAAAGAGGGTGAAACCAAGCCAGGATATGGCCAGAGGAATACATCAAACGCTGATTTTAAAAGGGTAATTAATCTTAGACAGAAATGCTTCCTGGAGAATGAGATCTCAATCTTAAGAGCACACTACATGATGTAGCAGTAAAAATGAACATATACAAGCATACAGGGCTTTCATCCCATGATCACAAACAGAAGGAGAGTGCTGTTTATCGGAGAAATACAAACCCATTTAAAAATACTTACATTAACTTCTTCCGGATCTATGCTCACTTAGCAGTACAGATCTTAATGAACATGTAATATCCCAGTTAATATATACCACATACGTCTTCCCATGTATAAATTTTCTATTTTATATATTTACTGTTTCTGCCTCAAATATTTCCAGAACCTTGACTCTAACATTTTAAACAACAATTTCAAAACATGTCTATGTTAATTCTTTCATGGACTTTCGCTTATAATCTTTGTGATTCTTAGTAAGGAGGATATAAGCCAAACTTTAAATTACACACACACACACACACAAACCAGTAATGAGTTACAATTTTAAGAAGTAAACTGTATTAAATTTTAATAAACTGATCACATGCTTCCAGACAATAAGATTAAAATGTGGTAAAAGTTAAAAACTAAACCTTGTTCATAAAGAAATAAACTTTGAAAACAAAGTTTTGAATTTTTTTAAATCTGCTTTCATAAAATGACTTTGTAATTCTACTTTGGTGCAGGGTTCATTAATACTTGTCAAGTGTGAACTATAGGATAGCTCAAACTTAATTGTTTTATTTAGAATATAGACAATAGTTGTACTGTTTACAAACAGACTGAAGTCCCACAGAACTTGTTTTAATGAAGAGATGACTTGCTTTTAATTGTCTGCCTATACTATTATTTTAGAAAATTTTGTTTTCCAGTGCAAAAGATTAAATATTAGTTGTACAAGCATGTTTCTCACTTTTGGGAAAGTCAAGTTAATTCATTTAACTTCTTAAGATTTAAAAAAAGAACAAAACAATAAGTAGGGGAAATCAGAAGTGTCTTCCTGTCAAGTCCAGAATCTCATCATCTCCAGTTATAGAGACTGAAAATAGCACTATTTCTTTGATTTTAGAAAAGGCATGTATCAATGGACTCAGGAATTAAGAGATTCTCTCTGATTAAGATTAGTCAATGCTGCCAATGTGTTGTAACAAAGCAAAGAGATGAAGGGAAAATAAAGCAATCAAGGCAAAGAACTGGACTCATTTAAACTTAGAATTTGATAGTATAATGATAAATTAAGAAAAATATTGTAATCACAAAGGTTAAGCTGAGCATAACATTATTTAAACATGCATACAGTAGATCTTTGCTTATAAGGGCTACATCTGGAGAATTTCTGGAATTCCCACTGCGAATGACACTGGATCATTTCTTCGATAAAATACATATTCAATGAGGAATAGAAAACAATGACAGCAGAGAGCACCAGGTAAGACTGACAAGACCGCCAAGGCCTACACATCAGGCTGGTAGTATCTCAGAGAAGTCACAGATAAAACACCAAATCAATGTACAACCTGCTGTTTATAGTTTTCCTCAATGAAAAACCTTCACTAGCAGCAACAACCTGTTACAGTCTGTTTTTGGACCCTCGTGCCTCAAGGAGGTTTTAATGTATTTTAATAAGTATATGATGACAGTCAAACTGGCTGCAAAAGATGAAGATGACTTCGTAAAATCAGCTTATTTCTTCCTTCCTAGAATCCTATTTCTGGTACTTCAAATCAAGTCCAGAAATTAATTTCTAAGAAAGTAAAAATCAGTGGCACAGAACTCTTGCCATAATCTGAGGTAACTTATCTTTATAAGTAGTTACAATATTGGTTTACATTTAGAGACTCATACCTTTGTACCTTTGGTGTATAGGCCAAATATCAGTGAGTACCTGTGTTTGCGTTGTGGAATTATCAACAAACAAACAACAAAACAAAGCCGGTGAGGTGGTTCATGCCTGTAATCCTAGCACTTTGGGAGGCGGAGGCGAGAGGATTGCCTGACCCCAGGGGTTCAAGACCAGCCTGGGCAACTTGGCAGGACCTCATCTCTACAATAAATCAAAAAATTAGTCAGGTGTGGTGGCACACACCTGTAGTTCCAGCTACCTGGAAGGCTGAGGTGGAAGGATCACCTGAGCCCAGCAGGTCGAGGCAGCAGTGGCTGTGATCATGCCACTGCACTCTAGCCTGGGGGACAGAGTGAGACTGACTCAAAAACATTCAAACAAACAAAAAAACAAACATCAGGAAGAAAACCAAAACTGTTTCTATATAACTTTACTTTGTACATTTCTTAAGAGTACAGTTCTTTTATTTGTAAAAAAAAAAAAAATACAGAAGACTGCAAAGGCTCACTCAAAACAACTTTTGTTTCATTTAAACTCCACAGCCATCCTGTGAGGTGGTAGCTGGAAACATCTTATTTCATAAAATAAGAAACCTAGATCCACTAACAAAACAAATAAAAGATTGTCTAAATCAAATAGTGCAAGGTACAGTGCAACGCCAGTTCATTCTAATTCAAATGCTAAGTGAGAGCTCAAAGAGTCACTGACACTGTAAAACCATCCTTCTCTTACTCATAAGCCTCCATCTGATGAGGCTTGGGGGACTGCAGTTTTACATTTCTGCCATGAGCCTGCAAATTGAAGTGTCAATACTTCTGGGGGCAGTGTCACCACACTGACAAATGTGACTATTGTTGGTTCAAACCTCAAATCATAAGGTATCAATTAGCAAGCTTTGCTTTCGTCTAAATACCTGATGAATCTGTCTTTATGAACAGCATGAGATTTAGAGTTTTCTAATTGCTTTATTTCTGAAAAAGAAAAATGAAGCATGACAACATCAGTTAATCCATTTTATAAACACAATCTAATCATAAGAAAAAATGTGACTACACCATCTTTTCTTACTTGTAACAACTATTCTGTGGTTTCGCAAAAAGCATGCTAAAAATAAAGCAATATAACTCTTAGCTTAGACTATCTAAAGGTGGTGTTCTACTTTCCCAGCCTCAACTTGTCAGAAGTATCTTTCAATGTTCTAATCAAACAAATAATAAATCAATTTCGCTCAGTTCCCCTGATCTAAAACCTCTGATCTCCCTGAAGACTTCACACACATGTATGAGGGAAAGGTGGAAAAACACAACCCCTCCCTTGGCTATGACAGCAGGGACATATTAGAACGCACATTACCCCCCTAGCAACCAGCGCTGGGAAATCGGGGAAGGATTCTACCGCAGGTATGTGGCATATGTAATATGTAACCTGAACCCTTTTTTCCATCTAACTTCTGCTCATGTTTTATTTAAGACTTGGCTTAGTCTTCACTCTTTCCTCTAGGACAAATAAGACAGCAGTTCTAGGTGCTTCCTAATATTCTTTGTATATCTGCATTTCTGCGCATACCACCCTGTATACCTTTCTGTCCACTCCTGCTGGGCCAGAAGTTTCTTTAAAGCACAGACTATATCTTACACATCTCAGACTCCTAGCCAGAAGACAGTATCATGAAAAGAAAATGACTGATGAATAATGAAATCTGCACCATCAAACGGAAACCAAAAGTTAAAAGGTGGCTCTGAGGGATATCAAGGAGTAAATAAATTCTCAGAAAGCAGAGCAGAAACAGAGCTGGGATGGGTAAGTGGCTGCGGGGTTGTATTTATTGGTGGGAGAGATACAGGAAGACCTTACTAATTTGCAATAAAATGGCAGCCTTTCTTGACACATGTGCTCCATCTATACAAGATCAATGATGAATTCAGGCTAAAACAGCCTAATTCTTACAGGGGACTGATCAACAGAACCTTGAAATAAACTTATAAAATAAAAATGGCCATTTTAATTCTCACAAGCCTAGCTTACCAGGTTTTTACACATTACATTAGAAGACCGGGAAGTGAAGTATGACTGGGCGAAGTTTGCAGGTGAAGTGGTTTTGTATTCTCCAAAGGAAAAAATAAAAGTTGTGGACATTTTTGTGTATGTTATTTTGAATGAATAAAGAAAAAAGTATTTCACTTCAGGCCTGGTACAGAAGCTTAAACCTCTGAGTCATACTAACTACAGCTGAAACCACAAAAACAATTTACCTGAGCTCACCTTTGGTCATTTCCTGTTACCTCTAACTTGACTAACTCCCCTAGCCACTTACCAAAAAAAAAAAAAGAAACACACGAAGCAGCTCATCACTAGTTACTCCATGAGAACAATGACCTAGAACACATCTTCGTAAACATACGTCCATTCGACTTTCATATGATGAAATAGGACAAAATGCCTCATCCCTGAGTCACCTGGTGTAGGGAGTAGCAGACAGTGGTGCCACATAACTTTTATGAAGTACTTTCTCTTTTTATCATGTGATGACAGCCAGTTCTTATCCATACACACCCAATCTTAAAGTCTTTCGCTTTCAACTTAAGTTGAGTGCAGGTGTGGTCCAAAGGCTTCAAGTTTGACAAAACTACAGGTATACTGAACCAGGCAGTAAACAGTTTTTTACTGAAATAGTGACTTGATGTTTTGGATACTTTCCACAGATTTTTAAATGACAATTATTTTTTCAATACAAGATGACAACAGTCAAAGATAAAAGCCTTTTCAAAGAAAATATATTATTGTTAGAGATGTGGCCTCCTCCTGGAATGAAAGGTACCATCAAAAGTGCCTCAAAAGAACAGGTACTATTTATGTCATTTCAGCGAAGTGTGTACCCCCCCAGTCAAAAGAAGCATTTGACCATCCGGGTGTGTGGAAGTCTGTCACACAGAGCGCCCCACCTACAGCATCTGAAATCGCTTAAGAGGATGGTTTGTGCATTGAAATTGTGGGGCTGCCTCACAGCCCCACTCTTCAAAAAAGTACAAGGGAAGTCATGTTGTGTAGTACCCAGAAAAGAATGTACAGGTGGGGCAGGCTGGGCATTTGGGAACGAATAAAGAGTCTCTAAAAGAATGCATAGCTCCATAAACTTGGGTGCCATTCTTATGCAGGGCCATGTTAATCTCGTACGTATTGCAGTGACCTGCATGTAGGAACAGCAAAAGTGAACACAAAAGTGTATTCTGACAAAGGGTGTCAGCTCAAAGCACGTGACTGCTTTTCATGTACATGTCTGATGTGCTCAGTTATCATTACATAAATTTATATAGGAACATTGAAATAACAGAATAAACAAAAACAGTAAATGCTCAGGTTCCTAAGACCATACCAGGAAATACTAGACGGGATTATAGCATGTAGGTGGATTAAATACTAAACACAGATCATAGAATAAAGAGCTAGGGAAAAAAGCAAGCATTTCAGAATGTTATTTTAAATAAAACTAAAAAGTGGGACAAAAGGAAAAAGAAAGAAAGAAAACAAGAACAAATGGCAGCATGGTAAAATGAACAAACCAACAGACCAGGCAAATCATCTAAAAAAATTTAAGAGACTGAACTAAATTAATTTGATGGTCTCCATTACACAATTCTTTAAAGATAGCCAATACAATATTAACACCCAACTAATTTCCCATTCTAAGAAGTTTCCTCTCCTTAACCACACTCACAATCTAGAAACTGGCAACCATGAAATAAAAATGAACTGAACTAACAAATGTGTTAAACAAAAGAGAAAAAAAATCTCAAGTAAATCCAATTCCTAGATTTAAAAGAACAACTGTTAAATTAAGTTTTTACAGATAAAACACAGGTACATCAAGAGAGACTCCCTTACGCCTGGCAATAGCAAATATGGATCACTCTGTGTCTGTGACAATTGTGCTGCTGACTAGGGCACAATAACAGAACACGTTTCTTCCAAGGTTTTGAGTTTTACCATGATGTTCTCACTCAATAATCAAGGACCCTATAAATAAGTAAATTTAAAATGACATATTTTTGAAAGTACATTGTCAAACGTATAAAAAGTACAATGAGGTAGTCATTTAAATGTTAAACTTTAACTGAAGTCTCAATTACTCTTAACTGATAAAAAGCATTTGCTATAGTTTGGATATCTGTCTACCGGAGCCTCAATTTGAAATCTGATCCCCAGTGTTAGAGGTGGAGCTGAATGGGAGGTATTTGGGTCATGGGGGAGGATTCTTCATGAAGAGATTAATGGGGGGGAGTGAGTTGTCACTCTGCTAGTTCCTGCAGGAGCTAGTGAATAAAACATCTGGCATTTCCCCTGGCCCTCCCCTTGCTTCCTCTCTTGCCATGTGATCTCTGCACAGGCCATTTCCTCTTTACCTTCCACCATGAGTAGAAGCAGCCTGAGGCTTTCACCAGATGCCTAATCTTATAGGCAGCTGAACTATGAGCGAAATAAGACTTTTTCCTTTGCAAATAACTCAGCCTCAGGTATTCCTTTACAGCAACACAAATGGACTAAAACAGGAAGACAGCATTTTTTCAACATTCTTTCAAATACTACCACAAAGTATTCAAAGAAAGAGAAAAATGCAGTACACAGAAATGAGTAACTGAAAGCCAATGCGGCCATGGACAGCTGAGACTTATGGATCTCATCTCTATCAGCAATAAAAATTATTAACCTCTGAATTATACTTCAAATGGAAAAAACGAGTGTATATTCCAAAATCCTCAAGAATACAGAATAATAGACATAAAATAAATTAAAATCAAATGCCCTTGGAGAAAATGAAACAGAACAGTAACATTGTTCCTGAATATCTGGGAACTTCCCAGTCCATTTTTCTGTTACCTGAGTTCAAAAATAAAGTTTACTTAACTATCTCTAAAGATATACAGGAAACAGGCAATAATATTTATCCCTAGAAAGGGGAACTGTGTAGAGTTTGGAGAACAGGAGTTAGAAAAGAGACTTTTTACTATATTCCTTTATGTATGTTTTGATTTTTTAAAATATGTAAATGAATGATCTATTAAAAATTTTATAAAATCATTTAACTGAACATAATCCCAAAACTTGATAAACCAGACTTCAGCAAAATTAAGTATTTTTACTCTTCAAAAGAAAACAAAGATGAGTCACAGACTAGAAGAAAGCATGGCAAATCATGTATCTGACAAAGAACTTATATCCAGAATATACAGATAACTCTCAAGACTCAATAATAAGAAAATAAATACTCCATGAAAAACTGAGAAAAGGATTTGAATGGACATTTCAACAAAGGGATCCACAAATTATAATAAACACATGAAAACAAGTCTAATACCATTTGGTCCTTAGAAAAATGCAAATTAAAATCATCATGAGCTACCATTGGGATGGCAATAATAAAAACAAGAAGCAATACATGTTGACGAGGAGGCGAAGAAACTGGTACCCTTATACATTGTTGGTGGGACTGTAAAATGGAGCTGTCACTCTGGTAAAGCTTAGTAGTTTCTTTAAAGATCACACAAACTTGCCATATCACCCAGTCATTCTGCTCCTACGAATCTACACAAGAAAAATGAAATCACATGTCCACACAAAGATCCATTTCTGAATGTTCATATCAGCATTGCTCATAAAAGTGAAAACCTGGAAACAATAAAAATACCCATGAACTGGGTCACAGATAAGCAAACTGTGAGATACCCACCCAGTGGAGTATTATTCACCAATAAAAAGGGACAAACTCTTGATACTTGATACAATATGGATGAGACTGAAAAACATAATGGTAAGTGAAAAAATCAGTTGCAAAAGACTCCATTTTGGATAATTCCATTTATGTGGAATATCCAAAAAAAGGCAAATGACAGAGACAGAAGACAGGGAGTAATTGTTTATGATGGGCAGTAGGAACAGAGATCAGGTGCCCACAGGAACAAGGGAGCACTCTGAAGTGATGCTAATGTTCTAAAACCAAATTGTGGTGATGGGCTGCATAGCTCTATAAATTTACTTTAAAAATTATTAAACTGTCTAAAAATATCACTTAACTGAAACTCTTATTGAAAGCTAAAATCACACGGCAGAAAAGATGGATTAGGACTCTAAAATAATAGTATAATCAACTTAATGCTAATGACTCCATGATTAAATGATCATAAATAATGTTTCAGGGTAACAATGACACAAAATAACTGGAATGTTCAGCAAACATTTACACTAGCGCTAGAGATTTGAGGATGTGTATAAGATATCCCAAGAACCCTTGACTATTCAGTCTAGTAAAAGTCAATGCAGAAAAATGATACTTTAAGGCTTTGTAAGAATATATTTATAACCTCTTAAATAAATAAACCCTGTTCAACTGTAATAATTTTGGGTAGTGGTCAATGGTCTGTTCCTTCAGTCCTTCAACTAGATATTACTTAAAATATCCAATATAATATAAATGCTATAGAAATAGTTATTATATTGTATTGTATTATAAATTTTATTTTAAAAGTGCTACATACATGCAGGTACAGGCAAGTGTACCTGACTGAGGAAAATCACTACGTCCACAGACCAGATACACAGGCATTTTGAGCTTCGAATTCTTTTTTTTTTTTTGAGTTGGAGTCTCACTCTGTCGCCCAGACTGGAGTGCAGTGGCTGCTCCTGGCCACTGCAGCCTCGACCCACTGGGCTCCGGCGATCCTTCCGCCTCAGTCTTCCAAGTAGCTGGAATTACAGGCATGCGCTACCATGCCCAGCTGATTTTTTGATTTATTGTAGAAATGAGGTCTCGCCAAGTTGCCCAGGTGGGTCTCGAACCCACAAGCTCAGGCAATCCACTCACCTCAGCCTCCTAAACCGCGGGATTACAGGCTGAGCCACCAAGCCCGGCTCCGAATTCTTTGTTTAGTCACTTAGTCTAGAATATCAACATCACCCTCAAGACTATTTTTTCTAATTCTACTTCTCAGGGCAACCACTGCCTTAGACTCAACACGCTTCCTGAACTGTGTGGTAGAGTTATAAGTCATGCAAGTGACCCTGTAATCTCCCAACTTAGACTATACTCATAAGAAAACAGCATTATCTACTGAAGTGTTACCTTAATATTTACTAACATCTCACCTCTTTCCATCAAGGATTTAAAGGAGCAAGTTTCGATTTTTTAATACATATAATAAGACAATTAATTAGTATGTAGTTTATTAATAAATACAGTAGCATGCTACTGAAAATGTTCCTTATAGTTTAGTAATCAACAGTAGGGCTGGATTCAAGTAATTAAGTCAGCAACAGGACAAAGATTAGATGAACAAAGCACCAGGACATTTTATACACAGGCACATGACCATACCTGTCCCTCGGTGTCTATGAGGGACTAGTTCAAGGACACCCAACATACAAAAATCCATTAGTCAGTATTTCAACTTTTAAAAAATAAATTTTTTTTACCATCTCTGATTTATTTATAATTAAAAAACAAAATGGAAGATTAAAAATAATATTTATCAGAACTGACTGAATGCACAAATTCAAGACCCAGAGTACCAGAGATGCAGTAAGAGGGTAAGAATCATGTTAAATATTAAGTGCTTCTGTTTAAAAATATTTTTCCCTATAAGATAGTGAAAATATCTTCCTGAAATAACAAATTTACAAATGCAGAAAGCAGGTTACAAATAACCTGCCTCGGTCACAAAGGATTTATAACCGGAAATGAAAGAAATGTTTAATGTTGCTGACTCTATTACCTTCAGGGGCAAGAGCAGAAGGACAGACTTCTTTGAGGAGATCTCCCAGTGTGTGCAACTGTCCGTCTGCGGCCACAGGACGAAACAGCTTCTGAATGAAGGGACGTTCAGTTGTTGTCTATTTGAAAAATAAAAAAATAATTCAAGCAATTAAGTCTTGGATGGTAATTACAAATTAACATACTACACATTTTATGTGAACATTAGGTGACTTTAGACATACCACAGATGTGGTATCATTATGAAAAATGTTTAACATGATACATTATTCAGGTAAATCTAATGCTCAGGACAATTGGATGAATCCAGAATTGGGACATTATAAAGACAGCTGGAACCCTTTGAAATGTTAAAGGCATTAAAAACAAAACAATACAATACACTAAAGAGATCGACGAAAGTATTTTGTATCAGTATCTCTAAAGAGAATAACACAAATGCAAAACACAAACCCTGGATGAATCCTAGACTGGAAAAGGAAACTTCACAAAAGTTCAGCTGTAAAAGACAGTTTAGGATAGCCAGGGAAATGGGAACATTTGATATGACTGAGTTAATGTCAAGTGTCTTGGGTGCAGTTAGAAGGACAATTCTTATTTTTAAAAAACTCACGTTCAGGTACTTAGGAAGGTAAGTGTCTGAAACTTACCTTCTATTGGTTAAAAACTATGTGTGTGGAGAGAGAGCAAAAATGGAAAAACATTATCTCAGAGTAAGCCCAGGAAGAAGGCGTATACTTTTAGTAGTTTTTTTAACTTTTCTAAGTAGATGCAGCCATTTTCTCTGACCAAAATTGTTACCTAGCATTATGTCATAACTGACTAATAATTCTATTGTTTCACTCACTTGTAAAATGGTTTGACCTTCCTACATGGCCTCAGTGATGATGGAGCTTTGTCATGGCAGAGCACAGAGGCTCTGAAGTCAGCCAGTGCCTATGAAGAGAACTCCTGTTGATGAGCTCTACGACCTTGCCCCCAGCTCCTTGTGTCTGTCAGTGTGGGACATTTCATAGCTCTTAAGTTTGCTGTGGAAATAAATGAGCAACTATGCCAGGTACAAAGTAAATAAATAAATATCAAAGAGGATAAAGCATTTTTCCCCTTGTCCGTCTTAACTGTTATTTCATTCTAATATGGTAAGTTTAAATTTTTAGCTTCCTGAAATAAAAAAGCATAACAACTTACAAGAACAGAGTAATGGCTTATTTTATAAGAATATGATTTTAAAAGCTTAGCCACTAGAGACAAATTTGGAGTTTTGTTTTTTGTTTTAATCACAGAGGTATACCTCAACATCTCTGACATAACCTGTCACAGATTTGGTTAAAAAAGAGATCTGGTTTTAAGTGCTGACATATACTAAAATGTGAAAAAAAAACAAACAAACATGTAAGCATATGGGCTGCCTTTTTTAGCTCTACACTGTGTATTCAGTGGACACGTGCTAAAATTTTAAAACACTACTCCAATAATATGGCTGGTTGCCAGTGACAAGTATGAGAATAAACTTAGAAGATGACTAAAATCTTGATCATCAATAAGCACTGAATATAATTGAATTCACTTCACTAATTGAACCTCAGGAATTTTTTTTAAATATATGATTCATTACCTTCAACTTAAAAAGCTCATACGTTTCCAAGTCAAAACCAAGAAAAGGATCGTGTACAATCAAGTGATGATGAGCGATAACAGGGGTTGGGGGTCAGAGAAGAAAGAAGCGAAGAGGGCACTGTAATACAATTTAAAATAGCCCCCTCCCACCTAGGGCTTTCTGTCTTTCAGGCCATGGAGATGCTTTGGAGACTCTTTACCAAGGAACTGATGGCAATGAAAGAGGCGCTTCTGAAGGCTCATGGAAAGCAAAGCTGTGTGTGGCTACTGAGGTAACATCAGCACAACTGGGAAAGGCCGACTGAGGAAAGCCTATGTGATGACAATTTGACTGGGCAGTGGGGAAGGAGGGGAAGGGTTGTAGTCCCAATTTAGAGAAAAGTCACACTGTACCTCTCATAGTCTGAACTGAAGAAAAGTCAAATACATCTCCGGAAGCTGGAGATCTCATTCATACCTGAGTTAGCATAGTAACTGTGAAGTGGCTTACATAATAAAAATTACCTGGAGGGTCCAATACAAACAAATGATAAATGCTTAAGGTGATGAGTACCCCAATTACCCTGATTGCTTTGGTTGATATACATTATACATAATTATTATTTTCAATTTATTTATTTTTCTTTTTTTTGAGACAGGGTCTCATTCTGCTGCCCAGGCTGGAGTGCAGTGGCACGATCCAGCTCATTGCAGCCTCGACCACCTAGGCTCAAGTGACACCCTCACCTTAGCCTCCCCAGTAGCTGGGACTACAGGGCACACCACCACAACTGGGTAATTTTTTGTAGAGACGAGGTCTTGCTATGTTGCCCAGGCTGGTCTCAAACTCCTGGCTCCCTAAAGTGCTAAGATTACAGGCATGAGCTGCCATCAAACCCAGCACATTACACGTGATTATTACACACTGTATGCTTGTATCAAAATATTACATGCACTCCATAAACAGGTATGACTATTATGTACCCATAATAATTAAAAATTTAAGAATTTTTAAAAATGACCTGAAAACAACATGCTGAACAAGAAAGGTCAACTAAGCTCAGTTACATATATTTTTTAAAAATTACCTTTTAAACCCACTGTTGGAAAAGTGTTCTGTTATTTCTCTGTACCTCCCTTTTCCCACTCTCTCCCAAATTTGAGCAGGTATTATAAAGGCATACCATTCCACAACCTTTTATAGTGAGATATTCACTTACTGGGAAGAAAAGCTCAGTACCACTTACATACTATAGCTAAATTCTGCAGAATGGTAACCAAGAAAACTCTTAACAAAGTAAAATGCTGTTATTCACATAACGAAAACCTTACTTTAAAAGACAAAGACCCAACATACCCCCTACAAAAATCTGATGAACATTTTAATATTGTTATACAGTATCTCTTAAAACGTAATATTCTTATTCTTAAAAATTTAGTACGCTCACAAATGACAATTAAGTACCTAAGTAAGTCAATAAGGATTATAGAAAACACTCTATTTAGGGAGTCAGTTACCATGATGGTCTGAAGGTTTGTCTCTCCAAAATGGATGCTGAAACCTAGTCCCAATCATGGTGATCTTAGAGGTGTGGCCTTCGGTAGAGCCCTCACAGATGGAATCAGTGCCCCTCCATAGGAGAGCCCCAGCGAATATGTAAGCCTTGTGCCATGTGAGGGCACAGCAACAAGGTACCATCTCTGAAGCAGACAGCAACCCTCATCAGACACCAAATCTGTTGCAGCCTTGATCTCTGACTTCCCACCCTCCAGAACTATGAGAAATCCACCTCTGTTGTTTGTAAGTGATCTGGTCTAAGCTGTTTTGTCATAGCAGCCCAAAGGGACTGAGACAACTGCCCTCAAAACTCAAGCCCTCCCAGGCAGCTCATGCATTCAAGGACAACCTCAGTCTTCTTCAGGGCAATGGGAATGGAGGGCAGTCCTGCAAACTCCTCAACAGATCTCACTGGCCCTGGGCTGGAACTCTGCAGAGAAGACTAAGTTACACTGAGAAATGTGTTAAAGTCTCCACAAATACAAATTCTGTCAAGTCTGACTTAGTATATATGAAATCAGCAAGCATAACAACATCCATGGTAATCTGTATTTTAGGTTGACAGACAAGAAAGTCACTAAACAGGAATATGGCAACACTTGACCTCACCACATATTTGTAAATATGCAAACTATTTCAGTAACTTTCAAGAAATAGTCTTATTCTCTCATGAGAAATAACATGACTTAAGGCATCTTTGAAACTGTCCTTGTACTTTAACAAATATCTATGTTAGCCATTTCTTAAACACACCAAATGAAATGTGAAGCCGAAAGCTGGGCTCGGTGGCTCAGCCTGTAATCCCGCACCTTGGGAGGCTGAGGTGAGTGGATTGCCTGA